>AP025069.1:30178682-30344850 GCA_036186865.1 Eustoma russellianum | reverse complement strand
TTTTGGGGGATAGCCCCTTGCCCGTGTTGCTCGTCTCCGTTATGTCCTCCATTCCCTGGGGGTTCACGTCGTGGTGGCATTGTCTGTAGACATGTCAAAACATGTTATACAAAATTTAAGTTTAAGAGTGTCGTAAAGAGATATAAAATTTGGAGGGCAAAACGGTAATCTATAACGTATACTCACTAACGGCACACACCACCCGAAACCCAATCATAGCTTATGTCTACTTCATTTTATTTAAGTTAAAATATCATTTGAAAACATATCGTCACTTATTTCTAGGGGTGATTAACTAATCTCACGTTCCCGAGGCGTATCTGAAGCCTGGGCTCTGATACCACCTGTAGCGCCCTGCTCCTGAGCCCTAGCCTCGGTAGCAGTGCACCCGCCGTATCTCACTAAGGAGAATACAAAGCGTCACCTCAACCTGTTACACGTCAGTGTAGACATGGAAATTTTTTTTTCTTTTTGCGGAAACGATTTAAACACAATACTGATTAGAATTTAATGAACCTCAATAAGATAAAGACATCATTATTAGGCTGACCAGACCCTACAAGTCAAAGTCAAATGTCTGAATTAAAAGTCTAAAAGAAATGTCTCAACGTACTAACGTAAAAATATAAATCTCAATGTCACCCCAAAAATATCATAATCACCCCGTCTCTGCCCTCGCGCAATCATATCTACCGGTCACTCAGCCCACTCCACGACATCGGCACCATCCTCGAGAAAAATATAATCGTAGGCATTATCGGTCTCACCTGGAATAGTAGGGGGTGAGTGATGGTAATCACCCAGTAGGTGCCTCTCAAAACAATACAAAGAGTACATACCCAAAAAGATATCAACACATAACACATAAAACATGATAGCATGGCTTATACGGAAAGGTAAAGCACTCCACATAAAAATGCGCAAGTACGTGATGCATGCTCAATTAACGTGTCACACGCAATGAGAATCATGTCATGCAATATGCCCCTAGACCTATATGCAATGCATGCTCTCGGGTCCTAAATCCAGCGTCGTGGTCTCTAGCCACCACTAGCCGTTTGGACACCCACGCCCTATAGACACAGTATGTCTCATGACCCCGGTGCCCTATAGACACGGTAAGTCATCCCGATACCCACGCCCTATAGACGCAGTATACCTCATGCAATGCACGTGCCATGAATGCAGGAACACCACACAGCCGCCCCCATTACTTCCCTCTGTACCACGTCCGTCTCCCATTACTTAGTCTACTTATTTTATTATTTTATTTTATTTTCCTTTTTTTTAAAATTGGGTTCAGCCGAACTGGCCAAACCCTTTGCCCTTTTTATTATTATTATTATTATTATTTTATTTATTTTTATTATTATTTTATATAAATTGGGTCAGCCGAAAGGCCAACCCCCTTTTTAATTAATTAATGTATTATTTTTTTTATATCTTGGGTTTCGGCCGAAAGGCCTAACCCTTTATTATTATTTTTTTATATTATATATACATGTACTGCAACGGAATCGCATGGCACTCAAAATTCTTACTATTTTTTTATATATTACTTGGTTTCGGCCGAAAGGCCATCCCCGTTTTTATCTTTTTTTTTAATATAGCAAAACAAAAGGAAACAAGAAACCTAACATCAAAACACATCAACATCGGCACAGACAATTCACACACGTTCAAGACCACCATTCGGCCAACACTCCTAGCACACCCATATATTTTTATACACATAGACTTCATTTCATCACAATGAGAATACATCAATAAGATCATATTCGAGTCAAGAATAAAAGAACAAAATTAAGCACTTTGTGATACATCAATAGGATCATGAATGAAACAAGAATACAAGAACAAAAATAAACATATAAAATACCGTTTTGAGCATGCAATCTTTGTACCATTTTGAGGGAATAAATAGTATGCACCTACCTCGATCCTGTCAAGAACTTAAATACGAGAGACGATGTAGGCACGGTGATGGTGATGATATGGTTGTGGTTTCCACTCCTCTTGAATCCTTGGATCAAAAGTTTTTTTTTTATTTCTACTGTACTGGATGCCGCAAGTTTTGATGGGGAAGGGGAAGAGGAGAGGCTGCGTGTATTTGAGAGAAGGTGGGAGGGGAATTAGGGTTTGATATATATTAATAAGAGATTGGAGAATAGAGTGTGAGATGATAAGTGAGGGAAATTAGAGATAGAATTTGGTTAATTAGTTTAGGATAGAATTTAGTTAGTTAAATATTTTTTTTCCTACCTTCTATCTTCACACGGCACACACACACTTTATTCATTTATTTATTATTATTTTTACTTATTATTAAATTCTCTTTTATATATATATATACGGGTATAACACTGCTATAGCCGAAAACCTCTAAGACAATGGAGTAATGTTGTTGTTGTTGTTGAACTCGTTATTAACATACTAAGGGACGTATAATACATATGTTTACTACTTTTTCCGGAACTTAATCTTTCGTTGAAGGGTTGATTTTCTGAAACCAAGCCGTCAAATGCAAATCATGATAAATTAGTCACCTGAAAGTAATTATATGTTGATAATGATAAGGTCGATGTTTTGTGATCTTGAGGTCATAAGTTCGAGATGTGAAAACAAACCTCTTGCACAAAATAGTGCAATGTAAAGCTGCATATATCATATCGTAAAGAGATCTGGTCCCTCTCTGAACCTTATACAAACGCGAAAGTCTAGTGTATCGAAAAACACCCTTTTTTAAATAATAAGAATCTACCAGAAAATTTGAATGGCAACCATTTTTCAACAGCCTGATAACAATAAACCACGTTATCATCCTCTTTTCTCTTTTGAGGTTACAATTGATTTTCCCATACTAAAAATTATTTCAATAGGAAAGGTTAATACTTTAATAAGAAGTTCAAAGTTACAAAAAGACACGGGAAAACTGTCTGTGGCATCACCTTTTCACTTAGAATTAACCATGACATATCTCAATGGTTCCAGATTCGAATCTTGCGAAAGGCAAGAATATTTGTACCCTCTCTAGGCTAGCTGCATAGTGTGTGGGCATTATTGGCCCGTGAAACGGCCTGACAGACTGCAATGCCAGTCCGACAGTTGTTCCTTCGGTGTCAATGAGCTCTTTGTGCTGTCTTTGTGTTATGAAAAACTTCTAATAATAGACCTTGGAAACCTGATTTACATCCCTACACTTCTCTGTGAGACCGGAGATGGCAATGGTCTTTTTTTTTCCAAGAAAGGATCGGATTTTATAAATGATCAAAACATGCGTAAGCAATTACATCAACAGGATCGCCCTGACTATTTTCTACGTGGTATATACATCAAAACTATTACTATCTAATCCCCAAGCGATTAACGCACTTGAGACATACTTCCGAATTCGCGATGCAAAAAGATGTGGGGGTAATCTTGCCCGTCCCGGGTTATGTACGATCTCATTCCGACTACGCCAAATATTGTACGAGGCTTCTCTGAAGATATAGCTCCACCAATTATGTTTCGCGTATTGTTGCGCATTCGGTGCGAGGTTTAAGTCAACCCAATCCTTAGAAGATGGACTCCCAAAAAAATCCTCCCAGCCGTTTCCTCCAATCAAATTATGCCAAACCTTCCTAGCCCATTTACAGTCTCTTAATTCATGGGTTTCTCCAGATGATGGATTGTGGCATATAGCACACCTGGTTGCTCATTTCGATACCTCGCTCCTGCAAGAATGTCGTCGTCGGTATAACTCCGTGTCTGAGACGCCAAAGGAAAAGGTTAAGCCGGTTTGGCCCCTTAAGTATCCATATACAATGCCATGCCTGATGCTCCCTGTCCTCCGTTGCTGATGTTAGCATATCATAGGCACTTGCTACGCAAAATTTACCCGAGGCATTCGGCAACCATTTAAAGTGAGTTGTGCCATCCGCCGTGTCCTCCATATGTAGTCCCATAATAAACGTTGGAACGCACTTCTTAATGCTCTGCCAAATAAAAGAAGCATTAGTAATACTCCTTTCTGCAATAGGAGACCCATATTTTCCTCGTAAAATCTGTGCCCATAAATGTTGTCTCCCTGTCACCAAGTCCCAACATAGCTTCATAAGGTTTGCTAGATTCATTTCTTCCAACCTTCGAAAACCCAGGCCTCCAGAGTTCTTGGGTTTACAAATCTTATTCCAAGCTAAGTAATGCATATGCCGAGAGCCATCCAACTCATTCCAAAAAAAAAGACGACTGATTCGGTCTAATTCACACAGCGTACCAGAGGGGATCTTCGATGTTTGCATCGCATACGCCGGCAAAGCGGTAAGCACCGCCTGGATAAGCAGCGCCCTTGAGGCCTGCGACAGGATTCGGGCCTTCCAGTTTGCCAGTTTTCCCCGTACCTTATCCACCAAAAAGCCATAGATGGCAATGGTCTTTACTGGTTGGAGTACAACCTTTTAACTAAGAATCAAAATCATTGATAAAGATTTAAAGTTTACCTTCTACGTGACTTCATCTTGGCGATTTTCAATCACCTTCTAGATGCGTTCTTTTTTATTCTTAAGAAAATAAAAATAAAAAGACATATAAAGAACGGTTTTAGTGCACTTTGCCCTCGTGTTTGCGCAAGGTTTGGAGAGGGCCGGATCGTTTTGTCATCTGATATAGCAGACTTATTTTACACTTTGTGTAAAAGGTTGTTTCTACGACTCAAACCGTGACATAAAAATTACAAAACAACAACTTTATCAATTAATTCAAGATCCTATTTCAAAAAGACAGATGCAACAGTCAATACAAACATAACAATTAACTAATATGGAAAGAACCCACATAAGTCTGCAATATTCATGTCTAACAGGTTGATGGTACGTAATAAAGGCTTCCATATTATATTTATGGATGTAATAAAAGGCATCAAATCAGCCAATATGCCAAAAGTTTTATGGCATGCATGTAACGTTTTTCGTGGAGAAAAGGTAAAATCTCTTATCACGGGTCGCTACCGTCCTAGCCTTAAGAATCATTATAGATCATGTAAATCAAGAGGTTAGTGACCTCTTAGGTTGGGTGAAGACTTACACAGTGACTTACACAAGATGCTCTCACAAACTAGGCATTCGGCTTAGCAGCAGTAAAGCATCCACACTGTGCATATTTCTGGATTCAAACTGTTAACTTCTTGGAGTAAATCTAATCTGAGTACTAAGTGGAATATGCTCTAGGAAATGTAACGTTTCTCTATATTCGAGATAGCTTGCCATACCTACCACCTCCAGTCCCCATTCACCCTCCCCTAGCCGTCAAGATAAATGCACCCAACTACATTGGGTCCGGGGAAGGACTCTTAGGGAACAAATTTATAACTACATCACTTTTATGTTTGTTTTTCCATCATAATACAAATTGTGTAAAAATATATAGGTTGCAAAAATGTTAAGAAAAAAAATAATAGAGACGAGTTGTTATAATAAATCAAAATATATTCATAAATAAGTAATTAATTAGACAAAAAAAAAATTTTTCAAACCTAGTTCATTGTATTCTATCTCTATCTTCATTCTCCCCGTCTCTAACACCTTCCCCTCCATGGGTTAAGCTTCTTTAACATCTCATTGTATGATAGAAATCTACAATTTTTTATTAAAAAGATCACATAGTCCAATATAAAATACGTGTAAAACTACATAACGCACATTAGTTACATGTTTTTTTAAAAAAATAATAAAACTATATAGTTTTGGCGTGGAATAAAAAGTACGAAGAGAAGTTGCGAGAAGTGCGGATGATATCCTAAGAGGCTAAAAGTAGGGATATGATCACCTCACCGTAAGGGGTGCGGTGACGCGTGACCGCACGACACGTGGCAGCAATGGGGGTGAGGAAAGTTGGGGTGAGAAGATCTCAACCCCTAAAAGTAAGGCAAAATATGAGGCCTCCAATCACGCGTCGCCACGTGTATAAAATCAATTTTTTAATAAAAAAATACAGCACCCACTTGCTTTTGTACACGTGGCAATACGTGATTGGAGACCTCATATTATACCTCACTTTTAGCCTCTTAAGATCTCATCCGTGAGAAGCGACTCTCAAACCTTCCCCAGTTTGAATGATAAAATCACTATTCGTCTAGTTGTTCCAATAGAGATGGTCAAGTCGGATGAAAGACGGATCCGAATAAAGTTTTTCGACTGCTCAAGTAGATGATAAAGGGTGAGGGTAGGGGATCTGGGCTGTGTCATCCCGTAGAACTGTCTCATCCCCCGCCCAAGTATTGGAGCAACTTTACAAAACGTAAAATCTCTCGTCTCGAGTATCTCGACCGCTCCAACTTAAAGGACATATTTGGAGGATACAAATTAAGAGTATAGAGGTCTTCTAGATTGAATGAATCTTACGTAGTGACACACAAAGTGTTCCCTACAAATCAGACTTTCAGTCTATCAACAGAGTAACATCTACACTGTACATGTTCTTTGAATTGAACTCTTGGAATAAATTTCAATCTGATTAACAATGGGACTATGGTCTAGTACACGCCCAGGTCTCCTTATATATAGTGAGCTCTCCTTTTCACTTTTCATCTAGAATACATAAAAAAGCTGCTTCGTTCTACTCCTTCCCTCTCTACTTGTAGCAACCAATCATCCATGGCTCCTTCCCTCTCTGTCACTGAAGTTCAGGTGGAAAGTAACGTGTTCCCGCCGACCATCACCCCTCCCGCCTCCACCAAATCCTTTCTCCTCGGCGGCGCTGGTTGATTTTCTATTCCTTCATCTCGTTGTGTGCGATTTAGAATGCTATTTCTCGTGGTTTTATTGACGGTTGTTTTGACAGGGGTGAGGGGACTGGAAATCGGAGGAAATTTTGTTAAGTTCACGGCGATCGGCATTTACTTGGAGGAGAGTGCCATTCCGTTTCTCGCCAGCAAGTGGAAAGGCAAAACGGCCGACGAGTTGGCTGATTCTGTTGAATTCTTCGCCGATATCATCACTGGTAACATTCCAAATCTTTTTTGGTTTTTATATGTGTGCTTTGGACAAACTTCGAACATTTTTGCCGGATATTTAGCTGGTTGTCGCTCCGTAGGAACAATTTCGGATATCAAACATTCATAGTATTGTTGGCCTGATTCTCTCCCTCTCCAAAATATATCATTAGTTTTAGCTGTTGTTGGGATATACTGGGTATAATTGTTGTGGTTGTGGATGGAGGTATTTTTTGTCTGCCTCTCATTCTCTCCAAACTCTATCAACTATAGCCACATCTTTTGATGTCGTTAGATATAATGTGTATGACTGTTGTGGATGAAGTTATTGTTTGAGTGACTTTCACCCACCCTAAACTCTAGCGATAGCTTTTGCTGTCGTTGAGATATACTGGGTATGATTGTTGTCGTTGTATAGTAGATTGTAGAACAAGAGTTTGGCCGGAGTCCGTTCTTAGAATGGAGGTATTGTTTGTCTGACTCCCACCAGACTCTAGCGATGGCTTGTCTTTTGCATTCGTTGGGATATACTGGGTATGATTGTTGTGGATGGAGGTATTGTTTGCATATCTCTTACCTTCCCTAGACTCTAATGATAACTTTTGTTGTGGTGGGGATATATTGGATATGTTTGTTGTTGTTGTATAGTAGATTGTAGAACAAGAGTTTGGCCGGAGCCCGCCCTTGTGTGGTGGGCTACTTGCGTAATATGTTAATTCTTACTCCAATCTAAAAAATATTGATGTGGTTACTCTTTTTACATAATTCAAACAAAATCTACTACATGGATAGTTTTTAGATAGAGGAAGTATTAAATATTACTACATGGATAGTTTTTAGATGGAGGAAGTATTAAATATCTTCTATTCTGATAAGATGTGTGGTATCATCTCATATATTAGTTTAACAATAATGTGATAATCGTAATAAATGCCATAACTAATGAGATAAATAATGTAATAACATATTTTTCCCTATATTTTCATTTACAACACCAAGTTAGATGTTGAAAAGATCTGTATAGATTTCGATCAGGATCTTTTCACCACAAAGAGACGTTGACAAAATGATTCGCTGACACGTGATAGCATAAAAGGATTGTGAGATGAGATGTGAAATTAGGTGCTGAGGCAGTGATAGCATTCCATTCGTATAGATTTGGCATAGAGGCCCGAAACGAAGTGTATATCGGTTTAATTATGTTCCGGTTATGGTTCAAAGATTGGTTACAGATTTTTTTCTTTGTAAAACATTTTAAGTTTTTATTGATTTTTTGTACAGATTTTTCGTCCACGTCTATATATATGTGTGTACACATTGACACACGCCCCTTTTAGGTCCTTTCTGGTTTTTAATTTTATTTTTTCTAGTTTAATCTCACACTTTTTGATTTGAGTATGAAAATGACAAACTTTATATGAACACTTTAAGGTTGAGTTTCGTCTGTTCACATCGTCAAATAATTTATTTTGCCATTTATCTGTCTTTTCATGCTTTTCTATTTAGTTATGATAATTATCCGAGAGAAATAATTATGATAGTTATCCACCAATGGAGAAAATCGGGTCGGATTCCTTCAATATAAAAAGAACGGTGACGTATGACCCCACAATACATGATACCACATGAGGCTAGATGGGAAGATGATGATGTTCATTGGATGGTGGTAGGATGCCATCTGAAGAGAATTTTTTTTTACTAGTTTTAGCACATAACACGGAAGAGGAATTTATTGTAAGACAACACTTGGAAGTATAAAAATGAATAAACGGAAAATCTTAAAGTCCTTTTTTCTTGAGGAAGAAAATCTTGAATTCTTGTAGTAACAGTTTGGACAGCGGGAAATGCGGACTTATCTTTACCGTTCTAGTTGTGCACTTATTTTCCTATCTGCATATGCATTGATTCTAGCATCTTTAAGATTAACTTACCAATTACCAGAGTCGCTAATTATAGAACAATTTTACAATAATTATTAGACACCTTATTAGTAGTTATCTTTAGAACACACGGGAATGTTGCGTACATCCAATCCTATATTCCGCTATAGACGAGAATACTAAGGCAATGAGATAATCTTGTTGTTGTTCACGTGCATCTATAGAGACAGAACACAATGGATCTTTCTTCTCGCTTTTTTCATGTTTTAATAAATCTACTCATCATGATATAAAGAATGGAACAACTTACAGTATAAAAAACGAACTTTGCGTAACAACATTCAAGCATTTAGGACGGGTTATATATATCTTGCGTTTCCACCGGTTTTGTGGTTCTAATTAGTGGTTTTTTACTTGCTTAGGCCCGTTTGAAAAGTTTACACAAGTGACATTGATCCTGCCATTAACTGGTCAGCAATATTCTGGAAAGGTTTCTGAAAACTGCAGGGCACAATGGCAAGCTGCTGGAATTTACACTCCTGCAGATGGTAAAGCCATTGAAAAGTTCCTCAAAGTTTTCGAGCCTCAGTCTTTCTCTCCTGGCGACTCCATTCTCTTCACCCACTCCCCTGAATCCTTAACGGTACGCTATTCATATTACTTGAATTATTATTTTTTGTGTCCAAAGTCCTTTTATTCCCCCCCCCCCCCCCCCCAACGTTTTGCAATGAAACAAACTCTATCATAGAGTAAAAGATTGAGATAATATGTACGACAACAACATTAACCCATTGTCTATGGCGGGGTATGAGAGATTGGATGTACGCAATCATTCCTATATGCTAGAAATACACGAAGATTGTTTTCCGATGACTCATAATAAATGAGATAATATGTACAACAAAAATGGGAAATAATTAATTGTATCAGTAATATAATCCTTCCAACAAGAAGTGAATCTAATTAGCCAATAAACAACTATCTTAATATGTAGTTTGTTTAGTAAGTACTATATGATGTATATTTTGGAAAATGTGACTAGATACGGTAGTCAAACACAAAGATATAAACACAAAAAGAGAAAACAGATGAGACACAACTCAAACGTTGCGCCGTTTTTAGAACATTTTTTCTTCTATCAGTGAGTAATATGAAATACTAGCATTAGAATATAACGGTTTACTTTTGTTCGTTTGCAATATAAGAAGTTTGAACGTCCGTATAAAAAGGTTTAATATCACATGAAAGAAATAAAAGAAGAGAAATTTTGCAGGATTTTTCAAAGTTTTCAAAAATATATGTTTCAAAACTTTATAGATTTTGTTTTTCCCAATTTAACCGAATTCAACTTTCTAAGTCAGATTATGATTGTTCCACATCAAAAGAGATGTTCCAATACAAACGTTGCATCAACTCATGAAAAGACATCATTAATGAGATCATCGAGTATCGTTACCATACGTTCGGTGACTTGGTCTAGCATTTGGTGAGCCTTATATTTTTACTGAGAACTCTAATTTCTTCATCAAACATTGGTGACTTCCAAATTTAAGGTTCGGTGAATTCTTTTTAATTTGTTTCTACTCTCCATATTCTCACTCCGAACTCTAATTTCTTCACCAAACATGGGTGACTTCCAAATTCAAGGTTCGGTGGATTCTGTTTAATCCATATTTCAATCTATTATCAATTTCAATTCTTTTACATGTTTTATATAGCTTTGAAATACCATCTAAAACAGTTATATGTGCCTTTTTCCAACTGTTGTCTCGAGAAATTAGTGTTTACGTATTAATCAAAGCAGGGAACCTCGTGTAATCAAGCTTTGAAGAATAATTATACGGACAGCTTCGTCCCTAAGTGCCGATTGCATGTTATCCTGGGAAAATAATCACGCCCATTTAAATAATTATGACACATCATAATAATTAAGTATCAATAAATAAGATAGGCACAAAATAATAAAAAAATCACATGTTGGTGAGGATAAATGTAGCAAAAGATGGAGGTCTTAATCGGTTTCAGACCAGGAGAGACAGAAAGTGAGTTAAAATATGAGGCTTCTAATCACGCGTTGTCACGTATACAAACAACTTTTTAAAAAATAAAAAAAATTTAAACCTCTTTCCTTTTTGTATACGTGTCAGTGCGTGAATGAAGTCCTCATATTTTATCTTACTTTTTGTCTCTCCTGATTTGAACCGGTCTTACTCTATAATATCATTTCATATTGATCCAACTTTCTTCGTATGCAAAATATCCACCCTTAAGAAACTTTTGGAGACAAAAGAGAGAAAAAAATGGAGTAAAACTACGCAATTAAGGCGCGCAAAAACTAGGACAACCAATGCTTTCAAAATTCTTACACCATTCATAAGTACTTTAGATCCGAAATATAGTCTTCTCAAACTACTAAATCATATCGACAAAACCCACAAAAATGGAAGTTTATAGATTCTATGTGATAGCTCAGTTGTTATTTAAATTGAAAGACATTACTCCAAAAAGATGTTGGTTCGAATTAGAACACGTATAGCGTGGGAGCAATGCTGTTATCTTTGTCTAAATGTCAAATGCACATAATTTGATACTGAATTGTAGATCCAATTTGAAATAAATTTCTTGTGTGAGTTGTCTAGTAACACTCTCTCAAGACTTAGATTTTTGGATTGAGGGAGAGGGTGTAGATTCTTTTAAAGATTTGCATTTTTTTTCCTCGAGAAAAATGGAAGTTTACAAAAGTTTTTGTGGCAAATGTACTCTCCTGCCTTCGAGGACAGTAGAAGGCCCACGTCCCAAAATGTATAACTTTATGTAGGTTAGGTTAGATTTATGGTGCAGTGCATTAATGGACTTGTACTATTAAAAAAGATTGAACCACAACCATTAATGATCCATACCACATCTAGTTCCAAAAGTAGTATAGGAATGTGAATCAGGTATCCAACGGCTTGCTAGTAAGAGCTTGGTCATATACACAGTAGTCTGCATAAGGAGCCATCAGCACTGCAGGCAAACCTACAGGCCAAGGAAGCTCCCACACTATGTACTTGCTGGAAAGAGGCTTTCTTGCCTTTGCCAAGATTTGAACCTTTGATCTCTCTTTCGAGAATTCTACCCAGAACCAGTTGGGCTATGTCCTAGAGACATGGACTTATACTATTAACTTTTGTGTGGTTTAGCAGATGACACCAGTTAGATGGACAACAAAAACTGAGATGTGCTTACGTGGTTGAAATCTAACCTCTTGATTGTTGACTTGTGAACTCCTCCTTTACCTAGTGTTTGGCACCAACATTTAAGTCGTTAAGTTATAATGTTAACATCAATAATGTTTAATTTATTTATTTTTTTATTTTTCATACTTTTTGTCTTAGTGAAAAAATGACTTTTGTGTGAAATATGACATTCCTTATAAAAATCGATTAGCTTATATGAAAAAGTTCATTTCAATGATTAAAATAAATATCATATCGAATATTATACAGTAATTATATTGATAATTTAATATATCTTCTTTATTGAATCACAAAATTTAATCAAATAGATCTTAACACAAATATAGTAAAAAAAATTAAAAAGCGCAACTATAATATGGTCCCATACAGCACCTATAGATTAAATGTTTTTGTTCAATGATAAATACACATTTTTTAAATAAACATAAACGTTTTTTTATTAATATTTAAAAATGAATCATGAGACAAAATGAATGGTGTAAAAATGATAATAGTATTGTATATTTATATAAAAAAGTCGTGTATTTATCTTTGGGTTTCTTTTTGTTTTCGTTGATAATTTGCATAACACAATAATTCATTATTGATAAAATTGTGTGCGAATGTATAGATATACATTCAAATGGATATATTCAAATGGATATGAGTTTGTCATCGAACTCAATTCTACAAACATATATCCATACACACTTACATTTGTATATACATACATATAGCACGTGCCAGGGTGGGAGGAAAAAGAAGGGCTGATGTAGTTAATTCTCTATTGGGTGGCGTTGGTTATGTTGAAATTTGGGTTTACATGAGCCGAGACTTATATGCACTCAAAATCTTAAGACAATGGGTGGTGTTACCCAATTCTCATATAATTTATATATTTTTCTTAAAATGGTCAATGTGGGACAATATTTTCAATACCCGCTCACGTGGTATGACATATGCACATGCCTTAGAACCCGCTCTCAATCACAAATAACAAGCCAGAGCAAGACAAGAACATCTGTACTTAAGTGAAGTTAGACAATAAATGGCTCACCATGTGTCAGGCAAGGTGTGAATCCACATGTTAAAATAGTTTTGATATCATGTTGAAACTTGGGCTTACATAAGGTGATTCTATAACTACTCAAAACTTTAAACCAATGGATTGTGGTAGCTCATTCTCATATAACTTATATATTTTTTTTGAAAATGGTCAATGTGAGAATATTCTTAATAGCTTATGCCTATGATCTTGTGTTTGTTCCTGGTGTTACCGATAGATACCGACGCTATATAAATATCATCTTCTGGTATGTGACCTTCTTTAATGTACTTGTCATCTTTTATTAAGTGGGACAATTATTTTTCTAACACGGGTATGGTTTCGTATGTCTGACCTCCAAATCCTATCATGAGCTGGAGCCTCTAAGACAATGTAGTAATATTGTTGTTTATGGTTTTTGTGTTTCATTGTAGGAGACTTTTCACACACGATTATTTCATTGACTTTGTCAACTCCGACAGAGACTTGAAAGTACACTGTGTGTGAGACTGTAAATATCATAAACCCAGAAATCACACAATCAAATGAATCGTGACAAAAGCAAAGCATCAATGAGATGTTATTCATACAGAATCAATCATACAATGCATCGTAGAGATGATCTAACATGATATTCTTTAATGTCTTACATATAATACAGTGTGTGAGACTGACTTTCTTTTACATCGACATGTTTCATCAATTTGGGTCAAATTATCTGTATTTTTAACCCTTGTCTGAACATAGCAGATTAGTTTTGGGAAGGGAGGAGGTATACCAGAGGAGAGCAATGCAGTTATAGAGAACAAGAAATTATCAGAAGCAGTGATAGAGTCTGTGATTGGAGAGAAAGGTGTTTCTCCTGCTGCAAAAAAGAGCTTAGCTACACGGCTAGCTCAAGTGTTGAACCTTTTTGATGCTTAGATTGCTGCCATGGGAAACTTCTAAAGGATTAGATTCCCATGGTTGCTTTTCCTACCCGTCATGATTCTGGGAACTAAATTCGATTGGGATCGCCCGACCTCCCTCCGCGTGACCGCCCGCCACGTGGTAGCAGGGGTGGTGAGGTTGGGTGCGGGTGACCCCATCCAGCCTTATCACCCTCTGATGCCACATGGCAGGGGTCGCGAAGGGAGTGAGACGTTTGGCGGTCAGGAGATCCCGCTTGAACTAAATTATATCTGAACAATAAATATTGACAGAATAAATGAACATGAACTTTCAGTATTATTTATTATTCGAAGCAGCAGCGTTACTCTACAATATTGCATGTTTAAAAAATACACAATTATATTAGTTCTAAAAGTAAATACATATGTATTATATGGGGCTTTCCTCATCCCTTTGTGACCGCACGACACGTGGCAGCAAGGATGGATGGTGAGACTAGATGAGAGTCAGCTGCATCTAGTCTCACTACCTCTTTACTGTCACGTGCGCGTCACCGCACCCCTGGCGGTGAGGGGATCCTATCTCTTCATCGAGATGCTTATTATACCATATATTGAATCCTCTAAAATAACCAACCACTGGCATTTTGCCTTCAGCTAATATTATCATATTTGATTACCAGTTGTTTTTGAAGTAACATAAAAGATTCAGATAAATTTGCAAGAGAAAACCATCAGTCATTAACAAATGTCAAAAATTGATCATCAACAAATGAAATGGATTAGAATATTGGTTGTTTTTTTTTTTTGAAAAACCCAATGTATTTTTATTTGAAGTGACATTAATATCTTGGAACACTAGTTGTTCTTGGTTATGTCTGGATAGACATGGAAATTTTCATAGCTATGAAATTTCAAAGAGAAACCACTTGTTGAGGGTTGAGATAATTGTTGTAACGTCGTTATTACAAGTCTGTTCTATGATTTTATCATAATACTTGGAGAACGGTCATATGTCCTGACGTTCACACCTCTTTGGGACAAGTCTTGGATATTAAAATTCTTATCCTGATATTGAGTGTTTCTATCGCTTCAGTTTCAAGTAGTTTCGTAGAGTATGTAAATCAAATCGTTTAGCGGCCTTTTAGATGGGAGGCCGAAGACTTGATGCGCACAAAGTATACAATCTCAAGCCCATTCCGATATAAAGAGTTGACGGGAGGAATCAAACACCCACACTACAGCTGCTATGATTTGAACCAATAATTTTAGACGCAATCTAACATTTGAATACCAACTGAGTTACACGATAAGGATTTTTTTTGAGACAAATCTTGTCGGATTGCACACAAGTGCGTTGCTGCACTTAGGAAACAAATTCAAAAGATCACTATAAATGATTATAAGTTCAAGATAAAGCCTATACCAAACACTCAAATGCCTGCCTCCACCCTAATATCTCAATGAGCGAATTTAAGAGAACTTCCCAAGAAAGATGAAAGTGTAACTTTCAAATGAGTACTCTGCCAATATCTTGGGTATAACATAGGCCGGTAAAAGAACTGAGCCGTTCGGTATGTTCGGCTCATTCGATCGAGTTCGGCTCAGTTAAAAGGTTAATGAACCGAGTTTGAACTACTTTTTTCTGTTTGAACTCGGTAAGTGAACTGTTCGTTTAAGGTGTTCGGCTCGTTAATGTTGTTCATGACTTAAACGAACCGAGCTTGAACAATTAAATATGTTCGTTTAAATAAACACGATGTTCGGCTCGTTCGCTAAGTTAAATGAACCGAGTTTGAACAACGCGATGTTCGGCTTGTTCGGTTCGTTTACAGCCCTAGTATAACAAGGATTATATTCCTAGATCCGATGAATGGAGGTGGAGAGAGAAGAGAAGTACATCTACACGTGTCTTATTCATAAGAATAAAAGAACATTTCATGAACATGTCCAGTAGTAAGTGGCAAAGGTGATTGGGGCTAGAACCCCGGCGTCCCGAGTTTGAGTCCGTGTGGAGACAATCCTTGTTGAAATATTACAAGGGTTGCCTCTGGGTTGGCTGAGTCTCGTATGTCCTCTCCCTTTGCAGGGCTACCGGTGGAGCACATCCCTCGATTTACATCCCACCTGGCTAAGGGGCCTTTGGTACAGGTGGGTGGAGAACCCACTCCCTCATCAAAGAATAAAAGAACATTTCATGAACATGTGCAAAACTATGTGAAGAGAAAGTTATAAGAATCAAAAAGATTTGTCCCTATGTCTAACATATTCTTCTTCACCATTTTAAATTTTAGCGTTCTATTTTCCTCCTACATGTATTGCCTTTATAAAAAAAAAAAAAAAAATCCGACTTCTCGGTCAAAAATATTATAATTTGTTACTAATGATTGTTGCTGGACATCCTAACCCAACCCCATTAAAAATGGGTTGGGTTACTAAAGAGAGTTTCGGATGGACTAAATTTCCGCATTTGCGTAAGATCCGAACATGACCAGATCGATTCGCGATCTAATATACGCAGTCTTACCATACACAATCCAAACCTTTGGACCGAATTGCAGATATATAATTCGTTTGGTGAGTAAATGGGCTCAGTGAGATTGTTTCAAGAAAAGCCCAATAAAGAGAAAAGTCTGGCCCAAGATTGTCGCCCCAAAACCTACATTCTACGCTCAAATTTCCCTTATTCCTGAAATTCTGGAGCACATTTTTTTTCTGCTAGGGATTCGATTGCCGGAAAAGGGAACAATCGACGTGTTCGCAGGAATGACGGAGAAAGAAAAGGATAAATTAAGCCGGAAGCACAGGGATTCCGATTATGATAGATCGAAGGAAAGAGAATCGGCGAAAGATTACAAAGAGCGCGACCACCATAGACATCATCGGAGTTCCAAAGAGAAATCTAGAGATGTGGAGGAAGAAAGTCACCGACACCGAGCGGAACGGAGATCGGCTAGAGAGTACTCGGAGGAACGGGAGAAATCTTCCGATTATTTGAGGAGCGAGCGGGGGGGAAGTAGAGATCGTTACAAGCACGAGAGATCGCATGAGCGGGACGAGTCGGTGGAGAGAAGGAACAGTAAGAGGAAGGAGAGATCGCCTAGTGAGGAAGATGAATATGTTGATGCAGGAGGCAAGAGAGCTAGAGGCGTGGAGGAGAAGAAGGAGCGGAAGAGGTTTGAAGATGATGTGAGTGAAAACGGGAGGGGGAAGCAGAAAAAAGAGAAGCGGACGTTTCGGGATACAGGTGAGGGGGATTATAGCAGAGAGGAGAGGAAAGAGAGGAGGAGATTTGATGTTCAGGTGGAGGAGGAAGGAGGGGAAGTTGAGAAAGAGAGGACAGAAGCTAGAAGTTTTGAGATAGAACCAAAGGACGAGCCCGTCGATAACAGTTTTGGCCACTTGACCTCTGGTAGTTCCTATAGTGATGTGAGTTTCATGTGCTTTTCTTTTCTTATCTATCTCAATTCTGCAGGATTTCATTTTCCTTTGATGAGCTTCTATTTAAACTCATGGTACTGATAATTGCATTATGTTTGCTTTGAAATGTGATCTCTATGTAGACAAATGATTATGATGCTGGTTTTGCTGGAGTCTAGCATGCGCATTGCCCCTTGTTTTTGTGATACTTTTGCTTCAGAAATGTATTATGTGCGATGCATGTTATATTTGATGACTGTTTTACTAGTGGAAGGATCGTGCCCTGTAGAGAATAGGCGGAACGAAGTGTAGCTCTTCACTTATGTGTGGTCAAGTTGCATGCATACTCGTCATGGTTTAAATAAATGAAGTGATACCTTATGATAAACGGGATTTTCTTGAATGGTGCTTGGCTCCAGTTCGTGCTCTTTCGAATTTAGTGCTTCCTGGTTCTTGCTTCAGCAGCAAGTGCTCAATGTGTCAAAAAAATTTGACTGCAACATTGTTAAAAAGTTCAGAAATGCTAGTGTTCTCCTATTACAGCAAAAGGAGGCGTTGATAACTTTTCTTTGTTCTTGTAGTACGAATATGTTGCCTATCCCCTGTTTGCTGAGGATGGCTTCATTTACATTCTTTTTATCTTGTTTAGCTTGTTATCCGAGTATCCTGTTTTTCTCACTTGGAATTTTATTTCCTTTTATCGTGTGGTTTATTAGGCATTATTTCTGAGCTAGCTGTCATTTGATTTTTTTTGTCCATCTCGCTCTTTGCTCACTTAAGAAATAAGGCTACACCACTATCTATGCCTCGTGATGAATAAATATGCTGGGTTGTCTTCAGGTAATACGCAGGGACACAAATGAGATGCACTTTTTTTTGTCTTTGAAGTGTGACTTCTATATCATACATGTGCCTGACATTTGTCATATTGATAGTCAATATGAAATCTTGAAAATTTTTTTCCTTTGTGAACTCTAACTTGTAAAAACCAGTGGTGTTGTTTTCTTTAAAATGTATTTAGGGGGTGTTGGTTTTACCACTTTTTGAGTCGTGCTAAATTATGCAATTGCTTTTTTACTTTCAGGTTGGTCCATGGGAACTACCTACCCCCGCATCAAGCACTTTGTTTAATATGCCTTTGTCTGAAAACCGTTCCCCTGCTACCAAGGTATCTTCAATTTCAAACACAAATGAAAATAAGGGAGTTAATATTAACAGATCTCATGAGGTTCCTGGGAAATCTAGTACAGATGGGAGAGCTCCAGATGCAGGCAAGAGTGGGGGGTTGTCTTTTGATGCTTTAGCTAAAGCCAAAAGAGCCTTACAGAGGCAGAAAGAGCTTGCAGAAAAGCTTAAGAAGATCCCATTGGTGAGTGTTTAGACAGTGACTTTGCTTTGTCCTCATGTTTACATAGCTTATATTAATCATTTACTTAGTTATATCATGATAACCAGCTGTTCATTGAATAATTTGGACCTCTGCTTTGTTTATGTAGTTAAAAAAGGACGCTGGTGCAGCTAGAGAAGGTAGTCCAAAGCTAACGGGGAAAGAGGGGACTAAGCCGCCTCTTACCGGTTCAGGGTTACTGCCGACTCCTGCTCCATCTGGAAGTTCCCCTGCAGCTATTTCAACCGTACCAACTGGTTCATCAACTTTACATGCTGCAGCAGCCTCAGCCAACCCGTCTTTGGCATTGCCCCATCTTGTGGGGCTCACCACTCAGAAATTTGAAGCTGTAAAACGTGCACAAGAGCTTGCAGTTAAAATGGGATTTCGACAGGATCCTGAGTTCGCTCCTCTTATAAACTTGTTTCCTGGACAATTACCACCTGAGGTGTCGGTGCAACCGAAGCCTTCCAGAGCACCTCTTCTTCGTTTGGATGCGTTGGGAAGGGAAATTGATGAACATGGGAACGTGATAAACATCCCTAGTGTCAATAATTTGAGTACTCTGAAGGTTTGGAGTTTCTCTATGTTTATTTACAACATTTCTTATGTGTGATTTCTCTAATCATACTTCCAAGATTTTATGTACTTATGTAACTTAATTTTGTTTTCAGGTAAATATTAACAAGCAGAAAAAGGATGCCTTCCAAATACTCAAACCAGAGCTGGAAGTTGATCCTGAGAAGAATCCTCATTTTGATCCAAGAATGGGTCTTAATAAAACCAAGATTTTGAGGCCAAAGAGGATGAGTTTCCAATTTGTGGAGGAAGGGAAGTGGACAAAAGATGCCGAAATAATTAAATTGAAGGTAACACATGTTTAATTTTTTTTCTGCTCGTCTTGTAGTTCCATGTGCCGCGTATTCTTTTCTTTTCTTCCACCCCTCTCTTCTGCTGCTTCATTTCCAATTACTATATATGCGTAAAACTTTATGCACACACAGACAGATACATACATATATGTCTGCCTATGTGTCTATACATTTACATTTTTATATGTATCTGTGTACATGTGTGTTTCGTGTATAAATTCTCAAACCTTTCGTCGGCATTTGAAGAGCCAATTTGGAGAAGCACGGACCAAGGAGCTCAAGGCCAAGCAAGCACAGTATGCTAAGGCCAAGTCTGAGGCAGATATAAATCCAAATCTGATTGAGGTGTCAGAAAGGGTCTATGCCAAAGAAAAACCCAAAGAACAGATTCCTGAGATTGAGTGGTGGTAAGTTATCATACTGATGCACAAGAACTTCTGTTTGATAGGATAGAAACAGTCTCCGGCAATTTAGTGTCGACTTTTGATGTGGTAGCTGAAATTTCGTTACATGGTTTTCCTAATGGGAGGCAGCTCTTTATCTAGTTTTCAGTGAACAAGAAAGTAAATATGCTTTTTCATTGTCATAAATACGGAAAAACATTCAGTATTTACTTTAGAAACTGCTTGGTTTTGTTGGTTGTCTCTTTCCCTTCTTTCTTTTTTAAAGATTCGAACACTTTCTCTCATGTATATGAGCTTCTTTTGGTTATATTTCCAGGGATGTACCATTTTTACAGTCTGGAAGCTATAATACTGTAGTTGACGGTGATTTGGCTGAAGACAAACTCAAGCTGGATAAGGTTACCATCTATGTTGAACATCCTCGTCCTATAGAGCCTCCTGCTGAGCCTGTTCCACCCCCACCCCAACCTTTGAAACTGACGAAAAAAGAGCAGAAGAAACTCCGGACCCAGCGCCGTTTGGCTAGGGAGAAAGAAAAGCAGGAGATGATCAGACAAGGTCTGTTAGAACCTCCAAAACCAAAGGTCAAAATGAGCAACCTCATGAGAGTTCTAGGAGCGGAAGCAACTCAGGATCCTACTAAACTTGAAAAGGAGATCAGAACTGCTGCTGCAGATCGTGAACAGGCTCACATCGATAGGAACATTGCACGTAAACTTACCCCTGCTGAGCGCCGTGAAAAGAAGGAGAGGAAGCTTTTTGACGACCCAAATAATTCCGAAACTGTTGTTTCTGTTTATAAAATCAATGATCTTTCACACCCTCAGGCTCGATTCAAGGTTGATACTAATGCACACGAAAATAGAATGACTGGATGTGCTGTGATATCTGAAGGCATGAGCGTCGTGGTTGTGGAGGGCTGTCCTAAGTCCATCAAAAGATATGGGAAACTGATGCTAAGGCGTATAGACTGGGCAGCTGTCGTGAAAAAGGAAGAAGACGATAACAATGACGCTGATGATATGCATGATGCACCTGTCAACAAGTGCCTTCTGGTGTGGCAAGGGAATGTCGCGAAACCCAGCTTTACTAGATTCTCAGTTCATGAATGCCGCACTGAAGCTGCTGCTCGGAAAATATTTTCTGATGCCGGTGTTCCACACTATTGGGAGCTGGCTGCAAACTTCACAGAGGACCAAATGTAATTTGGTGAGTCATTCTCGAATGCCTTGACGAGGACAATAATAGATTTGTATCAGTCATTTTCTGACATGAGAGTTGTGCTGAGATAATCATATCAAATTTTTATGCGGTCATTAAGCTTCTGAACATTGATCCTCAGATTGTTGTTAAGTTTGCTTTGTAACTATTCAAATTGCTATTAGGCAAGATGGGATTTGCGAGGGCCGGCCTTTTGCACTGATTTTGGGTAACTTGCTTTGTTTTTGTGTAAACATGTTTGCGGTGCTGATTGATTGCCTAGTCATAGATCATTTCTTCTCATGGCAGATTTTGTTGCTCCATAGTGTTGTAAATCTGGAGGATCGATGCTTCACGAGTGTATGTCTTTTGCAAACAAGCTTTAGTAGAAAGGGGATTGATAAGGTAAGCCAATGTTTTGATCTATTGCTCTGTGTTTAGATGAGGATATCTCGTTGATGCTTGGTTCCTGTATCTGCTCTAACTTCAGGTTGATCAACTTTTAGCTTATTATTAAATTGTTTTTCAATCCCACCTTTAACATGATGAGATATCATCAAACAAAGTGACAAAAGCACTTGAATAATTATGACATGCTGGATGTGAGTACTTCGACAACCATACTAAACATTTTTTTTGGAACCAATGTAAATAGTATACCCAATGAGTCAATGCTAACCTTGACATGAAAATGCACCATAACGGAGATGCAACACTTGCAACTAAAATAAAGGCAAACCACAGACTGTTCGCCCTACCCTGATGCGGACCAAAATACGCAAAGGCAACATACTGTGGCTGTATAAAAGGAAATAACATGTATTCCTAGTCTAATACCGTAGGCACACAATATTTCACCGTGCCCATCAGTCATCAAAATACAAAACACTATAATCTACAAGTTAGACTATAGCACCAAGGGGTCAAATAAGGATAAGTTTTGTACATGATCCTATACACATGTGTACAAATGTGTCGAGTAACATCAGCAGGAATAAATGTAAAGTCTTTAAAAAAAAATTTTGTTTCTACCGTGTCAGATGTAATACGCTGTTGCCGCAATGGAGACATTTACTGTCTTGATTCTAGGTGACTTTTTTCGAAGTCTAGCCTTAGCCCAAGCTAAAGTTATGTTTAAGTTAGGTAAAGTGTTGGGCATGCCATTCCATGCAGAAATGGACATCCATACCTGTTCTACAGATGGGCATTGGAACAAAAGATGCCATGAATTTTCAGGTTCAGCATGACAAAGAACGCAAGACTTATCTTGGACAAAAGTCATTTTTGTCTTTGGTTTGCCATTTTCTAAGTGAAGCAAGCCGAAGACAAAAGGAATGTTTAGGTGTTATAGTCAGGTCCCAAACAATGCCAGCCCATGGCATTTTTCCCCCACTTGGGCCTAAGGATTTCATAAACCCTTTTGGATTGTAATGTGTCATCAGAGACACTTTTTTGGAGAAGGTCGATGGTCCATTGTGTGCTACCTTGTGTTTGTACAAAGATATCACGGATCTGAAGGAGTTTCTTCAATGAGGGGGAATCAATTTTTTTGAAAGGCCTTGTCCAAAGGGTAGCATAAAGTTTAAACATGTGATTAATCTATTGTACCCAGAGAGTATTTTTTTCCCGGTGTAAATCCTAAAAATGCTTTGCCGAAAGAGAATTATTCCAGGATCTAAAATTAAGAACCCCCGGCCACCTTCCACTTTGGGTAAACAAACTTGTTTCCAGGCAATTAGTGCCCTTCTGTTCCCCTTGTCCGTTTTACCCCAAAGGAAATGTAAGTACATCCTATTAATTTGTTCCAAAACTGAGAAGGGCATGGGAAGCGCTCCTAACCAAACTAAATATTTTTCTTTCTACTATGTGAGTCAGCTGTATGAATCAATTATTTTTTTTTGGGTTTTATTTTTATTTTATTTTTTGATTGTTTTTTTTTTGTTTTTGACTCATAATCTAAATCGTGCTTTTTCTATGTGTTTTCTAATAACTAATGCATAATATGTGTCTTTAGAATACACATCTTTCAAATTTGTCATATCGTTTTAATCGTGACTCAGGCTAAGTGCATAAAATTCTCACTCAAATATTATACTTTCTACATTGCATCGGTTACATGAATCAATCGTCTCTATGCTGGATGTGAGTATGTTTGAAAAAGTGGTCAGTTGTTATTAATGGAGAACTCTTTTATTTTAAGATTTAACATGAAGCAAAAAATGAAAAAATTCGCCAGAAGGAGTTCTCAAACTTGTTGGTTGATGAAGTCGGATCTTCATCAAGGATCAGAGATGAACCGGAGTGGTTACGTCGGTAATTCTTCCGTTAACTTGTGGGTTAGGTTCTTGCATGCCGACCTGCGCAGGAAACGACGTTAGAGGACCCCGGAGACTATTGCCCTGCGTGAAACCCTCCGACGCTCAAGTCAGTTCGGGCCATTTATGATGAGTATTTAAGTATTTGAAGAGTTTTGTAGAGTTTCGGTAAAACCTGGATTTTCCCTTTTCACAGCGGAGAGGATGGTGAAAGTTGGTGAATTTCTTTCATCGCTTTTATACGTCTGATCAGACCAATGCAGTTGCAGGATGCAGAGTTTGTGATATGTGGTGAGCCACCTGGCAGGAGCCTGCTGAGGTGTCCTGATAGGGCGCAGGCGGTACTCAGTAAAAATCTTGTTTGTCATGGTCGAGTTGTTAAGGGGTGAACCCGTAGGAGGCCGAGGGCGAGGCCGAGAAGAACTTGATTCCTTGAGGAGTTATGAGCTGCTTGTCCGATTACTGGGTATTCACTTGCTGGGACTGACCAGAAGCGAGTACCTTGCCGAGCAGAGGTGTAACCTGCCGACCACCAGGAGTTGGGCTGAGCTAGACTCACATTCTGTTGATTGTTTGTTGACTAACGCTGGAGGTTTTTGTCTTATCTAGCAGCTGAGCTCTGGGCTCATCATTGGTCTTAAGTGCGGCTAAAGTTGGAGGGTGGCGTTAGGTTGACAGTCAGTATAAAACTTTGTCTAAATCTAATTATAGATTTAATAAGAAATTGCGTTAACGCTAGAATGTTCCTCGTAAGGAACGGACTGTATGGTATGAATGATGTTTTCAACAACTGCAGGGTTGGGATGTAATGTCAAATAAACAAGCGTCTCCATTGTATTGTCCAACTGCATCGATAATTGAGATAGGACTGTTGCATCTCTTAGAAAACTCGGATGCAATGAAAAATAAGTAAGAGTTTTTAGGCCGCAAGTTAAATACTATTAGACAAAGTACTATGGAGATAGCGGACACATGGAAAAATAAGACTAAGTGATAGGCGAGAAATCTAAGATGATGGATGAATCAGGACTTAACTCTTGTACACATGGACAAATAAGATAAGAAATGGAGTTCGAGTTATTAAAAATGTCTTACTAAGACATGAAGTAGGTGGTGTTAGTTGAGAAAGAGAATAGTCCTTAAGTTGATCTTCAAAAGAAACAGTCAATATTATTAGTGTATATGCTCCTCAAGTAGGTTTAGAGGAGACTATAAAGGTTCAGTTTTAGAAAGATTTAAAAGTAGTAGTGTATGAAATTCTAATATGCCCAAAATCTTTATGAGAGGAGATTTAAATGGGCATCTAGTTAAAAGAATAAAGATTACAATGAGGCACATGGTGGATTTGGTTTTGGAAACAAGAACGATGAATGAAGATCAATTTTGGATTTTGTAATAGTGTATGACCTTATAGTAACTAATATATTTTTTTAAAAAAAGAGATCAACACCAGATTATATTCAAAAGTGGACAAATAAGTCATCATATATACTATTTCATGACTCGTATGAGATATGTAAGAGTTCGTAAGGAATGTAAGGTGAAACTAGGAGAATGTTTAACAAGCAACATCGTCTTATAGTGTTGAAGGTATGTATCCGACATAAAAGATTGAGAAAACAAAGGTTTATAAAATCCAAGATAAAATAGTAGAATTTGAAATAAGTTAAGCAAGCCGAATTTAAATAATTAGTATTGCAACAAAAAAAAATCTTAAGAAATTCAAGTGGTAATGTAAAAAAATGTGGGAGGACATGGTGATAAAGATAAAGGAAATAGAGAAATTTATTTGGCGAGTCAAAAGGTCAAGCGCCTACAAATAAGAAATCTTGATGATCAAAGAAGTGCAAGGCAAAGTAAAAGCTAAGAGAACTAGTTATAAGGAACTTCAACGTCTCATGAATCAAGAGAATTGGAACAAATATAAGCTGAGTAAAAAAGAATCTAAACAAGCTGTAAGTGAAGCCAAACCGAAAACGTTTGAAGAATTTTATAAGAGGTTAGACACAAAAGAATGTGAAAGAGTTGTGTATGAAATTGCTAGGCAAGAGACAGGACATGAGATTTGACTCAAGCTAAATGCATTAAAAATGAAAATAACAAGATCTTAGTAGAGGAAATGTCAATACAAGATAGATGGAGAAGATACTTTAACAAAAAATTTAATAAAGTGAGAGATGAACTCGTATTAAGTGAGTTACGTAATTCTAAAGAGGATAGTACATGTATTAAGATTATTGAATTATCAAAGGTAGAAGATGTTTCGAAAAAAAAAATAAAAATGGTAAAGCGGTTTGATTCGAAGGTATTTCAATTGATGTCTAGAAATGATTAAGGAAAGAAGGTATTATGTTGTTCACAGATTTTTTAACAATATTGTGAAGACCAGTCAGATATCATATTGGTGGAGAAAAAGCACTTTAGTACATGTGTAAAAAACGAAAGAGATATACAAGGTTGTTCAAATAATAAATGAATTAAGTTAATAAGCCACACAATAAAGATATTAGAACGAGTGATTGAGAAAAGACTTTGTAAAGAGATTAGTGTATGATGGAGGCTATTTCACTTGAGAAGATTAATAGAGAGAATGAAGAGAAGAAGTAAGATTTGCATATTGTTTTTATTAACTTTGAAAATATATATATTAAAGTCGTAGAGATATTGTGGAGAGCGTTTGAAGAGAAATGTGTTGAAGTAGCATATATATATAAAGTATTAAAGATATGTATGAGAACACCATGACAAACGTAAGGACTATAACAGGACTAAGTCTAGAGTTCTCTATTACAGTAGGTTCACACCATGGATCTGCGTTCAATCGATACTTATTTGCTTTAGTTATAGTTCAGTTTACTCGACACATTCAAGATAGACTTCCGTAGAACGTGTTATTTACAGTTGACATTGTGTTTGTAGATAAGGCTAGTGAAGTAGGAAATGATAAGCTAGAATGTTCCGGGGAAACACTGGAGGAAGATTGCTTCAAATGAGTTGTAAGAAAACAGAGTACGTGAAATTTAGTTTTAGCAACAAAAGAATGACCTTGAAACCTTGTATGGAGAAGTGAGTCAAGTCTTCTTTGTGATATGAAAGTACGTTTAAAGCATAGATAAGTTCTACTGTACGGCAGTAAGACCCGCAGTGATGTATGAGTCTGAATGTTGGACAGTCAATTATGAACACAAACAAAGAATGTGTGTGGAGGAAACAAGAATGTTGAGATGGGTTTGTTGACATAAGAAAGATAAAATAAAAAATGAACATATGAAAATAACGGTTGAGATTGCTCATGTAGATGCGAAGATGAGAAGGCCAAGGTTAAGATGCTATGAGCATGTGCAAAGCAGTCTTACGTATGCACATGTCAGGCAGTGCGAGACAATGAACGATGTGCATGTTAAACACAGAAGAGAAAGACTAAAAAAGATAATAGAGAGAGAAATAAGAGAAGATGTGACTAATATGACAATTGAAGAACATATAGTCGGTAATAGAGCACAATATTGACGATTGATTTATGTAACTGATACCATTTAGAAGGTACAACATTATTGTTAGTCTCAGAAGGAATCGGCTACTGAGTTCCTTCTTCAGCCTCCAGAAAAGAGTGTTTCTTGTGGTAGGTTTTCTTAAAGCATACGAATGAGGTTTCTACATTTTAAAGTTCTTTCAAAGCCTACGGGACAGGATTGCCTGAGGTAAGGCAATAAGAAAAAGTCAAGAGAAATAGGAGTTATGACAGAAGAAGAATACATGCTTAGTGAATTCAGCCATCCGTAACCTCACTGTCCTCGTTCATACATCCATATGGATGTAGAACCAAGCTAGAAGACTGCGTAAGCCATCACCCAGTATCCTATTACGCTTACTCACATGGAACAAACCTTGTGGTCATATCACTCTTACATTGAACAAAGCGAGACCTCTATCAACTATACCAAAGGGCTGATATGCACTCAGAACTAACTCACAGCTCTCATGGTACCAAGTCAAGTGACCATGTGCACATGAAAATAACTCTCATTGAACAAACTCACATGCTACCGATGCATGTGATGTAGATGATGAACTCACTCAGAGCTCTCATGATACCAAGTCAAGCCCATTTGCACATGAAAATTACTCATAATGAACTAACTCAATGCCACCATGTCAAGTGATTTGCATATCGAACTAACTCAAGTGTTTCACAGATGAAAACAAGGTTAAGTTAGCTTGTGGATGAAAGGGATTGACAAACTCAGAAAGCATTTTAACACGGTATCTTTCCATGAAGTTCATTTACGCATGCACATATAGAACCGGAAATTTCACTCGATCTATCCTTTAGAACGGAGGTATTGTTTGTATGTCTCTCACCCTTCCCAGATCATAACGATAGTTTTTGCTATCGTTGGAATATACTGGGTATGTGTTATATGTGTTGTGTGTCTTAGTGATCTTTCCATGAAGTAACCCAGAGTTCTTAGATACCAAGTCAGGTATCAATGTGCACATAGAACTTATTCAAAGAAAAGTACTCCTAACTCCTAAGCTATTGCTGATGTGCAATAGTCAAACTCAGAGCTCTCACAAACAAAGCACAACGGAGAACACTGAAGATTAAAAACCACTACAAGAAACTCCACAAGTTAAAACGACAACAGCAGCAACAATTCTAATTGCCTTAAAGAGGCTCCGGTTAAGCTTGGATATGGAAAGGTCAGATGTATATACATAACCATAGGCATATATTAAAAACACACAAAAGTTATTTCCTAAATGACCCATAAAAAAAATTATGTCAAACTATGTCAATGAACTGCTACTTCACAGCATAACTAATTTAGTGAGACAAAAGAAAGCGTTATTTACTCCATTGAAAATGGAAACACCACAAGTTAAAAACAAAATCAACAAATGTCGACCCATCACGACTGAAACCAATCCGCATTGCATAGAAGCACTGTTATAGCCAAACACTTGAAGTTCATCACCAAAGGACACTTAATGCAAAAAAGAATTATGGAATACAAAGTTAATCAGCAGCAAACAGCTCAAAACATGTACAAGCAGAAACACTACATCAAGATGAAATGGCCGAAAACATGGCTAAATATATCAGAACAGAAACATTGAACAATCCACAAAGTGTTCCCGACTAATAACAACTACATCTTCAAAATTACAGCAATGAATTCAGAAGAAATTTCAGTCAAGTTTACAGAAACACCTTTCATTAGTGGTATTACCAATAGAGAATTTGTACCTGTATGGTATGGGATACGGTGTACAACTAATCTCCGTCATATCCAAACCAAAGCAAAGCCAACAGCCTCAGCACATGTGTCAATCAATCAAAACCCCATTCAAATCCAAAACAAACGAGCTGGATTCATTAGAATATTGATACAGATTTTACATCATTCGAAGAGTATACAGCCCTACCCAGCCTATGTAACAACCAAATCAAAAAACCTAAGTCGCCACCTGTCATCTAAACCACGTGTCCGAAATCCATCGTCCCACCCCAAAATACAACCCTAAAAGCAAAATATTCCTTCCGAAACCCTAACCGCCGAACCCATAAAGGGTACGGCCCTGCCTTTTCAGAGCATAAACAACATCCATGGCGGTAACAGTCTTGCGGCGAGCATGCTCTGTGTAGGTAACAGCATCCCTGATCACATTCTCCAGAAAGATCTTAAGCACCCCTCGAGTCTCCTCGTAGATCAGGCCACTGATACGCTTGACTCCACCTCGACGGGCCAGACGCCGAATCGCCGGCTTTGTGATTCCTTGAATGTTATCTCGAAGCACTTTGCGATGCCTCTTTGCTCCTCCCTTTCCTAAACCCTTGCCTCCCTTTCCACGTCCAGACATTTTCGATCAAGAACTGCAAATCAACTCAAATCAATACACAGGAAAAAAATTGAATATTAAAAATAAATCACCATCAAAGATAAACGAATTATATACAAAGAAAATTAAATTCCTGAACTGAGAAAGTACCTTTACTTGATAGATTGAAAAGATTGAGAAAGATATTTGATTGTGGAAATGTGGTGAAAATGGAGTACTGGTTTTTTGGGTTATATAGAAGGTCGGGAGGTGTAAGCAGTGATCCAGTGAAGATGGTAGAGAAGTGATCTGGACCGCTATTTTCGTAACCCGGGGACGAGATGTGTAGTTTCGCGCAGCGAAAGATGGATGACCTGGCAATCCCTACTCCCTCCGATTATCGTTGGTTTTGCTTTAGACGTTAAATTAAACGGTCGCGATCCTACTGGCCTTTATCCTGTAGGATCGATGACATGGCGATATGCAACCCTATTGGCTGTTTATAGAATATGGTTAAACTTCAAGGACTATGGTTTTATTCAAATAATAATAATAAAGAATATGGTTGTTTTTTAAGGTGGTTGTAAAGTTTTACTTATGTAGATCACATTTTAGGGAAAAAAGACAAATGTTTGTAAATCCGTAATTTTCCATAAAACCTGTTAGAGAGTTGGATCTGAGATTAATAATAATGAATTGAACTATCATACTCAGAATCATATTTGAGTTGTATGTGTTTAACTAATATAACCCAATAATTTGCTAACAAAATTATTAGTATAGAGAGTTAATTGCACCTGGTATCCATTCTTTTACACCAAGTTTTAAGTAGCATCCAATGTTTCATGAAACACACTTGCCATCCAGACTTATAGGGTTAATAGACACCTGACATCCGGATGACCTGCTGGTCGACCGTTGACCGCTGAAATCGACCTTTGACCGGACTTAACCATACTTTTAACCCTACTTTAACCAAGGTTGACTATTTTACCTTCAAAATTAAAGGAAAAACAAAATCAAAAACCATTTTCCTCCTTTCTCAAAGCCTGCAGCCTCCCGCCAATGTCTTCTCTGATATCATCTTCCCAAGCAAGAAAATTACAGGCCCTGAGTCTAGAAAGAGAGGTTTACTTCAAAACATCAAAATATTAGGAAACATCACAAGAAGATGATTTCAGATGGAATATCAAAGTTGGAGGAGGCATTGACAGTCAACCCAAAAAAGCATGACGCTCTTTGGTGTCTGGGCAATGCAAATACTTCTTATGCTTTTCTCACTCCTGACAAAGATGAAGCTCAGATTTATTTTAACAAATCCACTCAGTACTTTCAGCAAGCTGTGGACGAGGATCCCATAAATGAATTGTACAGGAAGTCTTTAGAAGTTGCTGCGAAGGCTCCCGAGTTGCACATGGAGATCCGGTGACGTTGATGAGCTGTCCTCATCACGAAACAAGCGAGTGAACTACCCGAGCAGTAAAATGAGAAACAGAGTATCTTTCACTGCTTAAGACCTTTGGAGGAACATGTTTGTCACCCCCACGGTGGTTTTGGTTGTTGTTATTGGAAGGAATATGAAGAATATAAAATTAACCACGGTTGGGAAAAGTTTGGCACCACTTGGGGAAAAAGTGAAGAAAAAAAGGAAATTTCATAAAAACCGCCTACAGCAGGTCATTTCCCGGTTGCCGGATGCCAGGTGTCTATTAACCCTATAAGTCTGGATGGCAAGTGTGTTTCATAAAACATTGGATGCTACTTAAAACTTGGTGGAAAAGAATGGATACCAGGTGCAATTAACTTTTAGTATAGATGTAAGAAGTATCATCTTGGTAGTTGTAATGCTTCTTTACCATTATAGTACGTTTGGTTGATGGATTTCGAAATCCAAAAAGAAACATCAAAAGAATAATACTCATTTCTTTTGTTTGTTTAAAATGTATAAGAATCAATGTATGAGTTTTTGTTAAGTATCAAACTCATAGATTGATGTCCGAGTAAATCAAAACTCATTCATTTATTTTGAACGCATCATAGCGTGTCACTACTATGTCACCACCACGACACCCTTCCGGTCGCCTACCGCATGTCGCTGCGTCGCCTTATCACCACCGCCATGTCATCATCCTGCCACCATCATATCCAATCATGTGCTACCACCGTGTGTATGGATTTAGAGCTCAAACTCATTTCGATTACAACATCTATCATTCTCGTTCCAATACCGGTACTAAAATTCAAACCAAACTTCTCCTAAATATTTGGTCTATACAAGCCATTGTTGTTGTATGAACACTATTTCTTGCGTGTTATCAAATAAACATTGAAGGAAAATAGACCGAGTTAAAATTAGGGAGGGGCTAAGTCCACTCCCTAATATACTTATCCACACTAAAACTAACGGTACACCATGTAACTAGACTTTGTAATTTAATTTATAGAATTTACTTTTTACTAATTAAAAAACGATTTATTTTTGCCAAATGTTCCCGGTATTCCGGCCATCTTTATTGTACGGACGATGCCGGTGCCGGTTCAGTTGAAAGGGTTTGGCAAGTTTACTACCTCCGCCGTCACCACTTTTCATGCCATCATCTTCCTAAAACCCAATCACCACTTCCACAACTACGACCGCAAAACCCGCTTGACAAAGTCTAATGTTTATATGGATTAGAAATCTGTAGTGCCCCGCTCCCGAGCCCTAGTATCGGGAACAGTGCACCCGCCGTAGCCTACTATGAGGACTACAAAGCGTTGTTCAAACTTCTTTGCACGTCGGAACTGACGTAGAAATTTTTCGCGGAAACGATAATTAAAGAAATAAACATCTTGATTAAATTAAATTCATTAGGATCAAATCAAGTACAAGGGTTGACGAAACCCGCTAAGTCAAATATGAAATACTAAAATCAAAATAATAAACCTATGTGGAGGTCTATCTGACTATCCCAAGTAACAAGCTCCGGGTCAACAAGATCCCTTCTCGAGTCCAGCTCACTAGTCCCAGCTTGCGTAATCTGTCTCACCCTCATTAATTGTATATACTCATAATCCTGCTCACCTGTGGAGGGGTGGTGGGGGGTGAGTGATGGAAGTCACTCGTAGGTTACCCGTCTCTCCCAAAAATGGACTGTCACATACTAAGTCGGGTAAACAATTAAGCACGTAAAGCAGATAGCAGATAAATAAAGCAATAAAACATAAACATATAAATAATAAAGCAATTAAAGCATAAATAAAGAAATAACACATATCCGACCCGATCCGTATCCCAAAACGTAACGCTGAAACAACTTAATAACAAGACAAATAATCACAACAATAATAAATGCAATGCGCAAGTTCATGATGCATGCACTTCTACTCTTAATGTGACTGATGCCATTTTTTATTTTATTTATTTTAATTTATTTACTGTATTTCTATTTCTTATTTATTAAATGATAATTATATTACTTTATATATTGTTTATTATTTCTATTTTATTATATATATATATATATATATATATATTCTTCTTCTCACTTCCGTTACTGACAAGCGCCCCTTTTTTTTTTAATTCTTTTATTAGTTTTATTTAAATTTTAGTTTTATTCAAAAATTCTTAACTTTTTGGTTTTAACTCCAATTTATCCCAAACCAATTTCATCCCCATCTCGTAACCTATCTGACAACTTCAACGCTCTGTTTATTATTTTTTTTATTTTTCTTTTATTTTACTATTTTTTAATTTCTTAATTCCTAAATACACTCAAAAATACATAACTTTTTCATTTTAGCTCCGATTAACCCCAAACCAATTCCACTGGTCTTATTTTAACGCCCCCGACATTTTGCCGGTGACAGTCAGCGTGTGAACTGTACGCGCCGCGCAGGGGCGTGCGGAACCGCCGCGCGTGTGCTACACGCGCCGTCTCCGTGTGCGTTTTTCGACAACCCGAACTCATTCCAACCTATTTCCGTGCTATGTGATCTATATCTGAGGTCAAACACGTAATTTCCATACCACAACATAAAGGATTCGTGATAAACATATAAAAGATAGACATGCAATGACAATCAAATAATTCCCAAAACATCAAATAATTCCCAAAACAGAATGCGAGTGAATCCAAAGCAATCCGACAGCGGGGAGGGTAACCTACCTCTTGAATGCAAACTGGCTGACAAAACGAAATTAGATTTGATGTTGATGGCCAACTTTCTTTACTATTTCTCTTTTCTTCCTTCTCTCTCTTTTCTTTTTTTTTCTTCTTTCTCCTCAAGGTGTCGCTGCCTCTCTCTCTGTGCCTCAGCCAAAATATTCTAAAATGTGTACAGAATGAAATTATGTCTTTGTGTTAAGGCTAAAGGGTTGAGCCCTTTATGGCTTTATTTATTATATTTATTTTTTAATTTTTTAAACCATGATGACATGATCGGTTATGGGGAGGGAAATTAGGGAAGTGGAGGAAGTTAAGGGGGGAATGGTTAATGGGTAGTTAATTAGGATAATTTAATTAATTTTTTTTCTTTTTTTTCTTCTTATAGCCTTAATTAACTTTACTAATTTATTAATATTTTTTTCTTTTCAAATACACGGTTACAACATCCTACCCCTCTTACAAAAAGTTTCATCCTCGAAACTTGTGTATGGTGTAATCAATAACTTAGTATGGTTCTACTTGATTCATCCACCTAGAATTTGATCAAACTATACATTGCATATGTTGATATGTTTACATTACACTTTCTCGACATAGGACTAAATCCTCAGAGTCATTCCTTGTATACATCCAAGAAATTTCTAATCCATCTCTTCGCTTATTCAAGCTCGTAACATAATCTACTTATGACCATCCAATCAACCTAAATATATTGTCATCATATCGGGGTTTTATAACCCAATCGACGGTGTATAACGTACTTATCTGCGGCCATCAGTAGCTCTCTGAAATCAATTTTTAGATGTACTATAATCTTTAACTTAATTGTCTATAACAACACTTATAAACCTCCATTTATACCATTTGACGTGTATCATTCAACTTATTGTAATCTACAATTTCGAATTCTTAACTTGTCATATATGATTCATCTACTAGTTACATGTCCAAAATAAACACATGTCTAAAATATCCATCAAATCCTCCCATTTATTACTCATTACACTTCATAGATATAGAATCAAGTCTGAAAATCAATTCTGATGTATTTACGAGCTAGTTCTATCATCATGTCCTTACTTTTCTCAGATATATCATCAGCCTAATATACGAAATATGTGTATGGACAATACTTTTCTTTAAAAAAAATGTGCCCTACGCGGCTATAATTTGAAATATAACTTTAGTTGTTTTAAAATAATATCATTCATATTTATTATTTATTTATTATTTTTTTTAAAACAAGATTTGAGGTAATATACTTGTTCTCGCAAAGCAGTGTTTCAAATGATACCTTATAAAATGATGATATAACTTGTTCGCAAATTCTTTCAGTGAATTGGCATTTAAACAATTAAAAACGTGATAATGTAAGAATTTATAAAATGATTTGAATACCGTAACTTTCATTTTCTAAAAGAAAATATATATATTTTGAAAACTACTCTTTGGCATCATAAAAGTTAAGTAAGTTTATCGCAAGTAGGTAATTAACTTCGAAAGCACGTTAGTAAATAACTGCTTGCGATATTGATAGTCGTCAATTAATTTTGACTAAAAAAGTAGATGTTACAAACATAGAAATTTGAAATGTGGTGTAAGAAATTAAACACATCGTTTTTTTTTGGAAGCACACCAACATTTTACAAGCTTTCCCTTCTTTAGGGTCGTCAAAAGATCTAAACATTTTATGTTGATATACAAGTACAAAAATGAATTTGCCTTATAAAGGTTAGTAGACTATATAAAAAAATGAAACTCAATAAGGTATTCCTAAAACAACATTTTTAAGGTACTTGTTAAAATATGGTTATACATTGATGTGCGTACTTATATAAAATATTTATCTGTTTGAAAATATCAGTCCACAATTTCGTATCATTATATACGTCATTCTCTGTACAGTTTCTTATAAGTCTAACGTTTGTCTACCCATGACAAAAGCTTTAACTTAAATTGGTCCAACCCTAGCATGACACATTAATCATTGATCAACTTAAGGTGTTCTAATTCACCATGCTTCCGCGCGTCACACTAATACACTATACTTCATTACTTGGTTATTTGAAACACTAGTTTTATTCTAGTTCATACGAAAATTAGCCACTACTCGTTCATGCCCGCCATATTTTAATTCAAGCCTACTAAATTTAAGTCAAATGTCTCGATGTCAATACTTAACTAGAAAGTTGCAACGATTCATCATTCCCATATACTTGTTATAACCGATTCTCGCCTCTTGCTACTGATCAATATCTCTTATGAGACTAATATCGTCGCCTTGCTTAATAACTCTAAATTTCAACATCTTAACCCTAGACTATAAATTCATTCGTCTGATTCTCTTACTAAACGCTACTGATTATAATTCTTATGAATCGTTACTTAATTTCTATCATTTCTCTATAAATCATTTCTTAGTATCTATCATACCATTATAATTCCTTTCTTAGCAGCTGTGGTGTCACTTAGACCTAAGTCTGCTCTGATGTTACCATCCAAGTAAAGGTATGGGCCCGTTTCACTTTACCCCAATGGTACCGATCTCATATTGCTGTTATGATGAATCATCCCAAAATCGGCTGACCTATTCAAACTAAGGTGTCAATCAACGTTTGCAATAGAACATCCTGATTAACATTACTATTTATGTACTTCAATTATACACTTATTCGCTTAGGGTTATTACAATCACGGCTATTGGAATGTGCAAAGGGGTCATGGTCAAACTTATGTAAGGTAATTAAGTAAAGCTGTATGGTATATCCTAGATATACGTGTTCCTTAACTGACAGACCTCTTAAGTTTATGAGCATAACTTATTTCTATGATCATTCTTAGCATCATCATTTATTAGGTAGTCTAAGATCATGTCTTATTTTTTAAGGTCATACATAATATATAATCGGCACTTATAACTAGTACTTATGTCGAGTGTCAGTTCTTAATCGGAATCGTTGCTTATGTTTAAGATTGTAACTTATGTTCAGGATAATTGCTTTTAACTGGGAGCTGTACTTAAGTTCATGATCTCCGCTTATGTTCAAATCATTATTTGTGTCTAAGATTGTGACTTAGGGGTAAAATCGTAACTTAATTTCTAACATCATAGTCCAAATCTACATTTCTGTCATGAGTCTAGAGCCATGTCTTGAAGATCGTACTCTCAGCATGTAGTACCTCTTGCACTCATTCCGAGGTCAGATCCAAGTGATTGATGGTGTCAGTTGTGATGTGCCACCATTCTTTCGCATCTCCTTGTCGAAGAATCTCCGGTCCGAGTGTGGTGGTGGTGGAGACGGTGCCTGCTAGTTCAACAACTGGTGTTACTATGCTAAGGTGTTGGTCATGATAACTATGGCATCTTCAAGTGCTTGGGATGATCCCCTCATTCTCTTGGTTCTCACTAGTATTTCCTTTATTACCGACTTGTTCACATCTTGCTGATATTTTTTTTTTGAATCTAGAACGGTCGAGAATATATTTATTTAAGTACATGCTAAGTTAGGGTGTATTTTGGGAATTTCTAACAACTTAGGGGTTGCATGAAAATGTTACGGGGTAATTTGGAAAATTCTGTCGTTTACAAAATTCATGTTAAAAGTTAAAGGCAGAATCGTAATATAGTAAGGAAACGATCACTCAACCTTGTACCCCTCAACCCGATCATAACTTAAGTCTAAGATCATCACTTAACCCTATTTTGTTGCTTAAGGGTAACACGACATTTTAGGAAAAGATTGTAGCTTATGTCTAAGTGATCTAGTTAATCCTGCATTTCTGAGGCGGATCTGGAGCCTCGGCTCTGATACCACCTGTAGCGCCCCTGTAGCGCCCCGCTCCCGTGCCCTAGTATCGAAAACGGTGCACCCGCTGTAGTCTACTACGGGAACTACAAAGCGTCGTTTAATTCTTTTACACGTCAGCAGTGACGTAGAAAATTTCGCAGCGGAAACGAAATAAATAAAATAAACATTCATTTTATTTCAACATTTCAAAACCACATCAATAAGTGTCATGTCTAAGTTCATTATTACATTTCAAAATAAAGAAAATAAACTGCCAAAATAGACATCTTCTTGTTCTAACTACCCCATTGCCCGAACTCAGCTCTGTCTTCTATTTATATGTAGTCGTACTCCTGCTCACCTGGGGAAAAATAAAGGGGTGAGTGATATAGAAATATCACCCAGTAGGTTCCCACCTCCTTCCGAACAATTTCATATATGGCAACAAATAGCACGTAGCACATGTATGGACATGAATAACTAAGTAAACAACTAAAAACACAACACAACAATTATGCGATGTCATGATGCATGCTTGTGTCACACGCAACGACATCTCCACATAAAAATGCCTGTCTTTCTACCGTGCAATGCATGAACCTCGAGGTGATCCTACCACACGCCTCGTCAGGCCACACGCCCCGTCGGGCCACACGCCTCATAGGGCCACACGCCTCGTAGGGAAACACGCCTCGTAGGGCCACACGCCTCGTAGGGCAACACGCCTCATAGGGCCACACGCCTCGTAGGGCCACACGCCTCGTAGGGCAACACGCCTCGTAGGGCCACACGGCACATAGGCCAATGCAATGCTCGTGCCATGAATGCAAATGCATAATCATAAGGAATCCGGTGCATCCATACTTGTATATATGCCCGCGCCCATACACGTGCATGTATACATGTATGCATACTCCCACACATCATATATCAATAACTATTTCCCAAACTCACTTATCACATTCATAAAGCTGTACTCACTTCAACACAATACAAATAGATAGTTTATACAATACTAGCATTATTTTTATATGAACACTTATGCAACATAAAATCACATATGCATATATACATCTAAGTACAACATTTCCTAGCTAACGTTGCACATTATAACGTAGAATCACAAAATATCACACAAATAGCACAATGTTAGCTAGCTTGTATATGTACGTATAATAGTGTATTAACATCTATAGTGACAAGTAACATTTCATCAAATAACTACATGTGACGCAACATTCGATTTGTTGTACACGTTTTATCTACATACATATATTTAACACTACACTAAACACATATTACATTGTTTAACACCCATTAATACTTTAGCTACATTATTTATATCTTATGTACGAAAGGGATTGTACGGTTGTTGTAAGAAAGTTAGGACATATTTTGCAGTACTTACTGTTCTTATAAATAAACATAGTTTGACTAGCATTCACATATTGTATACAGTATAATACATTATACAGATATATATGATTACTACACCAATGAGTTATTAGCGTTATATAATTACGATACACTTACCTACATCAAATATACATACTTTTTATATTAATACATTTAGAGCATCAATTACGTTTATTTGTCATGCGTTATCATTTAATACATGATGGTAATTACTTTACAACTACCTCACTTATCACAAGAGATTATATAGACATAGATAATTATAATATTATGTCTACACTATCTTAATACATCATTATAGTAATAATTGTTGTGAAATAAGTATTAAACTTTAGATTGCGTTAATATAGTGTGTGATTGACAATAGTGTGCAGAACATAATGTGCAGCTCTTATAACATGTAAGCAAACACAATACTAAAATAAAAAGCATTAAAATATACGCATATACAGTGTGTGACAACATTAACAAAAATAACATTTGTAATGACAAAAATGTAAATCAAATGCGCAAAGCTGGAAGTTAATTATGTTTAATATTATCTTAATATTAAATATGCCATCATATAAATACCATTAATTAACATCTGCACAAAAAAAAAATAACGATACAAGATTTACTATATTGTCATGAACTTACTATTAATCAATGTATATCATATGAACTAATTGTAAGTATAAAATACGTGTCCTTAAATAACTTAACCATAACAAAAATAAATTCATATAACCAATAATATAAACATTAAAACAACTCTACAAAAATTAATCTACTCACACATAACATGTAGCACTTGAAATGTAACCAACAAGATAAACATTATATAAAACAATTGACAAATAATTACATATATGAAATTGGCTCACAAAGAGAGGGGACACCTACCTCTTGGTTGTAAACTAACAATTTTGATGATGTTGTGGTGGTTGTGTTAGTGGTGGTATTAGCCTTCTTCCTTCTCTTTTCTTCTTCTTTCTTTCCTTTCTCTTCTCTTTTCCTCTCCTTCCTCTATTCTCCCTCTTGCACACTCTCAGCACCCTTTTTTTTTTCTTTACTCACGTTACCCTTTTTTCCCCTTTAGGTTGGCCGTTTGGTCTTATACTATTAGAAATGTGGGAGTTTCATCTCCCACACTTAATGGTAGGATAAGATTCACACACTTAATGGTAAGATAAGATGTATAGTGGGATGGGGCTATAATTGTATATTAGTGGGAATTTAAGGGTGTTAAGGGTGGGGGTTACTTTTCTCTCTCCTTTTTTTCAAAAAATATTATGTGATTTTTATTCTTCTTATTTTCTTTTTAACTGGGTGCAACAGCCCCGCTCCCGAGCCGTAGCATCGGGAACAGTGCACCCGCCGTAGTCTACTATGAGGACTACAAAGCGTCGTTCAAACTTCTTTGCACGTCGGAACTGACGTAGAAATTTTTCGCGGAAACAATAATTAAAGAAATAAACATCTTGATTAAATTAAATTCATTAGGATCAAATCAAGTACAAGGGTTGACGAAACCCGCTAAGTCAAATATGAAATACTAAAATCAAAGTAATAAACATATGTGGAGGTCTATCTGACTATCCCAAGTAACAAGCTCCGGGTCAACAAGATCCCTTCTCGAGTCCAGCTCACTAGTCCCAGCTTGCGTAATCTGTCTCACCCTCGTTAATTGTATATACTCATAATCCTGCTCACCTGTGGAGGGGTTGTGGGGGGGGTGAGTGATGGAAGTCACTCGTAGGTTACCCGTCTCTCTCAAAAATGGACTGTCACATACTGAGTCGGGTAAACAATTAAGCACGTAAAGCAGATATCAGATAAATAAAGCAATAAAACATAAACATATAAATAATAAAGCAATTAAAGCATAAATAAGGAAATAACACATACCCGACCCGATCCGTATCCTAAAACGTAACGCTGAAACAACTTAATAATAAGACAAATAATCACAACAATAATAAATGCAATGCGCAAGTTCATGATGCATGCACTTCTATCTCCGTGTCACACGCAGTCATTTAATATCACATGCTATGCTCATTCTTTTCCATGTTATGTTATGCATGTCCCGGGTCCTATCGGATGAAGGTAACCATTATTACCAACACCCATCACACGCCTCGTCAGGCCACACGGCTCATAGGCCAAATGCAATACTCGTGCCATGAATGCATCACACTAGCACACTTCTGTTTGTCCTATGTTGCATACTCCATTCTATGTTGCGTATTACCTATATTGCGTAGTTACTCTATGTTGCGTGGGGTTCATTACTGTATTTTATCTTCTACCGTTATTTTATCTTTCTAGACTTTATTTTAGGTTTCTACACTTTATTTTATATTTCCTAGGCTTTCAAGCACTTAAATATTTTAATTAAATATTTTTTATCTTCCCCTACTATTTTTTTTGCTTTAATTTCATTTTCTTCACTCTCCATTTTCCTTCTTCTTTTTTTTATTTTAGTTCAGTTTAATTTATTTCATGAGTTTCTAAATTGGTTAATTATCATATTAAATAGATATGTTATTATTATTATTATTATTATTATTATTATTATTATTATTATTATTATTATTATTATTATTATTATTATAATCTTTTATTAGTTACTACTCTTAACGTGACTCATGCCATTTTTTTATTTTCTTTATTTTAATTTATTTACTGTATTTCTATTTCTTATTTATTAAATGATAATTATATTACTTTATATATTGTTTATTATTTCTATTATATATATATATATATATTTTTTTTTTCTTCTTCTCGCTTCCGTTATTGACAAGCGCCCTTTTTTTAATTCTTTTATTAGTTTTCTTTAAATTTTAGTTTTATTTAAAAATCCACAACTTTTTGGTTTTAACTTCAATTTATCCCAAACCAATTTCATCCCCATCTCGTAACCCATCTAACAACTTAAGCGCATCCGTTAATTATTATTTTTATTTTTCTTTTATTTTACTATTCTTTAATTTCTTAATTCCTAAATACACTCCAAAATACATAACTTTTTCATTTTAACTCCGATTAACCCCAAACCAATTCCATTGGTCTTATTTTAATGCCCTGACATTTTGCTAGTGACAGTCAGCGCATGAACAGTACGCGCCGTGCAGGGGCGCACCGGACCGCCACACGTGTGCTACACGCGCCGCCTCCATGCGCGTTTTTCGACAACCTGAACCCATTCTAACCTATTTCCGTGCTATGTGATCTATATCTAAGGCCAAACACGCAATTTCTATACCACAACATAAAGGATTCGTGATAAACGTATAAAAGATAGACATGCAATGACAATCAAATAATTTCCAAAACATCAAATAATTCCCAAAACAGAATGCGAGTGAATCCAAAGCAATCCGACAGATGAGAGGGTAACCTACCTCTTGAATGCAAACTGACTGACAAAACAAGATTAGATTTGATGTGGATGGCCAACTTTATTTACTATTTCTCTTTTCTTCTTTCTCTCTCTTTTCTTTTCTTTTTCTTCTTTCTCCGCACGGTGTCGCTGCCTCTCTCTCTGTGCCTCAGCCAAAATGTTCCAAATGTGTACAAAATGAAATTATGTCTTTGTGTTAAGGCTTAAGGGCTGAGCCCTTTATGGCTTTATTTTTTATATTTCTTTTTTAATTTTTTTTAAACCATGATGGCATGATCGGTTATGGGGAGGGAAATTAGGGAAGTGGGGGAAGTTAAGGGGGAAATGGTTAATGGGTAGTTAATTAGGATAATTTAATTAATTTTTTTTTCTTTTTTTTTTCTTCTTATAGCCTTAATTAACTTTACTAATTTATTAATATTTTTTTTTCAAATACACGGTTACAACAAAATCATCCGAAAATGAAAACAACTTCAAAGTCTTGAAGAGACGTAATTTCATGTCAGAATTAAAATTCTCAAAAGTCTGTACAAGTTGAACAACATTAGAGGTTGCAGAGTTATTGCTCCGCAGAAAACCTCCGACGTTCAAGTTAGTTATGACTTATGAACATACTTGAATATTAGAGAAACCTATCTCATTTTTGTGTTGTGGATGTGATTTTTTTTTTGCTCATTGGATCGATCTCATGCCCGCTAAAAGATGTCGTTGTTTTCTTTTGTATCATTTAGGCAGTCAATGCATGTTGAGGAGCGACGGGGGTTTGTGAAGTGCTTGTCCTGCTTGTGCATTACTGTCAAATGTCAAGTTGAATAGCTAAGCTGCTTACGATACAGATGTCTGCTCTTGCCGACGTCTTTCAAACCGAACATAAATGTTGAAGAATATGCCACGATGAGAATTTGGCATGCTTGTCATATATGTTCGATGCTTAGTATAAATGTTGAAGAATATGCCATTATGTATTTATAGTACTTAAAATTGATGCATGTTTTGGTTTAGGGGAGTTCAAAATTTTTGGCATATTTTTTTGGAGGATTATATATTGAGGGGAGCTTTGGATATGTTTTCATGTTCATAAATTGAGGGGAGCTTTAAATTGACGTAATTTGGAACATATTTCATCTATTAAGGGGAGCATAAAAATTCATTAGCTAAGCGGGAGATGTAAAATTTCAAGTTTGAAGCCTTTAGCTATATCAAATATAGTTTTCTCAAACAAAAACATCTTTTAGAAGTGTTAGTTTTGATTCATCGAAAAAGGAGAGATTGTTGGAATATGAAATATTTTAATGAAGTTAAAAGATATTCTAAAAGATTTTATTCATAATTGAGAATTAAAGCAAAATGAAAAACACACTATGAGACATCGATCTATCACATGGATCGATCAATGTGAACATCTGTCTCTCAAGAAGAGACATCGATCGATCTATATTGGGATTGTCCAACGTTGGAACCTTACTGTTCAACATCAAACTTTTAGTTTGAGAGACATCGACGAATCGACGTGACATCAGTCTTTAAGGTTAGATACGTCGATCGATCGATGTAGTGAAGGTTCAAAGTTAAAACCTTACTCAATACATCGATCTCTCAAAGTTTGAGACATCGATGGATCGACGTATACATCAGTTTCTTCGAATAGACATCGATCGATCGATGTACGCAAGAAATAAAACTGGAACCTTACTAGAAGACATCGATCTCTCAGAAACGAGACATCAACCGATCGATGTACACGTCAGCTATAAGTTAAAAACATTGATCGATCGATGTATACATTAGTGTCTCAGAAGAGACATCTATCGATCGATTCACGCAAGGAATAAAACTGAAACCTTACATGAAGACATCGATATCTCAGCAATGAGACATGATCGATCGATGTGCACACTAGTCTCTCAAAGAAGACACATCGATCGATCGATGTCATATAGGATTCAAATTTTATGACCGTTGGAACAAAATTCAAGGGAGATTTATGGCGTTTTATCTTTCCAATCTTGCTCAAATTTCTTGTGGACCTTTTCCTGGCATTAATTATGCTTGCTTAACTATTGTATCCATGTCTAATATTCTCTATGTTGGCTTTGGGGATCAAATCAATTCATATGGTGGCTAAAGGCTATTTGAACATTATCAAGACTCGTGATTGAGTTGAAGACTTATGAGAGGCTGCAAAAACGTGGCATACGCCCTCTATAAATTGAAGAAGCTCAGATAAGGACAACAGACACTTTCATATCTCTTCAAGCTTCGTATTTCATTGTTGTGAAAATATCTCACTTGTACAAAAGTGCTTAAAGCTTGTTAAGCCATTGCTGCTTGTACTTTATCATTGTAAATTGTGAGAGTGTAAGTATAACACAAGAGGAACCATACATATTTGATCTTTTGCTTGCGTTTGGACTAGTTAGAAAGTGTAATCCCCACTACTTCTAAATCCCACTGTGAGAAAGTTCTTTAAGAGGAACTTGTTGAAGTTGTGAAGAAGCAAGGGGCTTCTAATTGCTTATAGCTGAAGTTGTTGTGATTGCACAAAGTTGTTTTGTGCAAGAAGTTGTTGCTGTCATTGTTTAAACTAAGTTGTTAGTGTAATTATTGCTGTTATTGTTCTTATTAAGAGTAATAAGAACAGTATCTGTTGAAAATCCATTTTGAAAACAAAATGGTAGTGAAGTAAAATCATTAAAGATTTGAACAACTCTATATCAGGTATATTCATTCATTATCTCTCATCTCAATTCTTTATTTTTTTCGGTATTCATCTGAATTGTAGTCAGCAAAAAACGAGAAAATTTTGTAAAATTGCCAAACACTCTATTCAACCACACTCTACAGTGATTGTCACGGATCTAACATGTTATCAGGGCCAATGTTTACGCTCCATGCTTCTGTTAAAGAACTTTTTGTCCCACCCTATATTTTTTTGACTAAGGGTGAGAAAAAGAGTGCCTTATTCCATGCGATCAGAATCATACGAGGTCGAAAAGGCCATTAACACACATAGTAAAACCATATAAAAAACAAATAAAGCTGAGAATACAAAACTATGGGAAGATTTGATCTCATTCACAACACTAATTTCACACTTGATAGTTCTACTAGTTGGAACCAAAATTATAGTTGTAAATTAAAATTTAAATATGAGACATTATTATAATAAGGTACTTTTTTTTGCTTTTTATATAATTATCCATGTTTTTTAGGTGGGTGATGCAGTTAGATGAAAAGATAGGAGAAAAAAGTGTGTGACTAAGGCTGAAATGGGATATGATCCCCTCACCGCAAATGGGGTGTGTTGACGCGTGACCGCGCGACACGTGGCAGCAAAGAGGGTGGTGAGTCTAGATGAGGGTCATCCCATCTAGCCTCACCACCCTTCTTTGGTGTCACGTGTCGCATGGTCACAAAAGAGGTGAATAAAGTGGGGTTATGAGATCCAAACCCGGCTGAAAGACACGTGACAACAGAAATAGAGTGGGCCGTTGTCTAAAATGCAAGGTTCTTGAAGCCCCAAAACGGCAACGGACACGCCACGGGAAAGGCCTTAAGCCCTTGACCTGCCTAATAATACTCGACGAAATGACACGAAGTCCTAGTCAAATCAAATCTAGGGTTAGTTCGAAGTGTGTCAGCGGCCTCCAACTTTGGTACGCAGCCGTTCCTCCCCTTCCTCCCTTGCCCTCTTATTGAATGTTCTGATTTAGCTGTCAAAGTTTATACATTTTGCATTCGCTTCCTGATTGATTATCCAGATTTATTCTCGCTGCTCATCTCTGTGTGTTTTCGTTTTGGTATGTTGAGTTACATGTATAGTTCTCAATGAAGCGAGTCCTTTTGTTGTTATCTTAAAGTTGTTATTTTTAGTAAAATTTTGGTTGTTAAATTTACCATTTTGAGTTTAGATTTGAGATGTTTAGATTTGAGATCATTGAAGTCTCAAGTTATATCATGGGCGTCCCTTTTTCCCCTTTTTAAATAAGATATTCAGATGGTTGATGGTTAATACTTCGTGTTTATTTTTAAGCTGGCAATTTGAGTAAGATATTCAGATGGTTAAAGGGGGAACTCTTGATATGGCTGTTGAATTAGATAAGAGAATTTAAGTGTTGATGCGATGTGTTTTTCAGTAGAGATCATTTTTGTTTTCCTTCAAAAAAGATAACTTGTGCTTGTTTCTCAGTGAAAATGCCTCGTTATGCTGACCGTGACAGTCGCGACAGCCGGGGCACCACGAGGCTCTATGTGGGCCACCTTTCATCAAGGACAATGTCACGCGACCTTGATGATATTTTTAGCCGATACGGAAGGTATTCTAGTGCTTATTCCCAAAAAAGATTCTAACATCTTCAATACTTAGGTCCTATTTTGAAAACCAGTTCGGGATTTCACAACTTTTCTTTTTTAAAGTTTAAGCTGGTAACTTTAGCGACTATAGGGACAGTAAAAGCTTGATACCTCTGGGGACATAATTGAGGTGTCTTTTAGGGTGTGAGATCATTTGATTCTTTCTATTTCTTGTAAGTGCTTGATGTATTTTTTGTTTTGTTCAAAGTGTCTCAGAGAAGTTCTCCCATTTTTCATTTTAATTTGAATGATGCTTCTGAAGGTTTTGGGGCTTTTTTTGCCCGATCTGGAGGTCTTTGTTGGGAGGTTGCTCTTGGTGGAATATGGTGCCTTCCAGATTTTCTAGGGAGAATTTGGCGATTCTATCTATAATCTTATTACAAATTTTTTGATGGAAATGGCAACAATCTCAAACTGGTGTTTAGTTCATCTTTGATGGGCGAAGTGTCAACCCTTCCCTTCTTATTTCTTGATGCCTTTACTGTTTCTGGCACCCATTTGCGCAGAGTCCGTGATGTGGATATGAAGCGGGATTATGCCTTTGTGGTATGCTCTTGTACACTATTTTCTACTGACCACTAGCCTTTTTTCGGGATGTTTCCCTCTTTCCTAATGTTGCACGGAGCTCATGGATATGCCTTCTTGTTGCTATGTCCTTTCTGTTGATTAGGAATTCAGTGATCCTCGAGATGCTGATGATGCAAGATATAGCCTGAATGGGCGAGACGTTGATGGAAGTCGTATAATTGTGGAATTTGCCAAAGGGGTCAGTTGGAGGTTTCTATGTGTACTAGTTCTTTCTATTTTTCTTTTGGGGAGGGACACAGAAGAATTTTTTTGACGTACAAATTCTAATGGCCAATCTCTACGTCTTTGTATGTTGTACCATGTCGATTTATATTTTTATCATGTGCTGTTTCCCTATATTGTCACTAGAGAACAAGGGAACCTAATAGGAAAAAATTGCTGCTAAGTAACTTCTGTAAACAATACACAAATCCTGAAAAATTATTTATGTTGATTGTCATTGTCATAGTTATAATGCTTCTTACTAGTGCGCGGGATAACTCTATTGTTCATTGTTCCTTGTGCTTTATTAATGAAGCTAGGTTGAGTTGTATGCCAATATTACTGGAATTAATTGTGTTGTATGAGTGGTAAGCATAGCCTGTTGAGGGATACTGGTTTGCTGCATGATCCTCACAAATGTCTTTTGAAATAATTTGTTTGAGAATATCTTCTGACGACTTCTACTTTAAATCATGTTATTCTAAATTATAATACAGGTACCACGTAGCTCAGGTGATTCCCGTGATTCTCATGGCAGAGGTCCTCCGCCTGGAAGTGGTCGATGCTTTAATTGTGGAATTGAAGGTCATTGGGCTCGAGATTGCAAAGCAGGGGACTGGAAGAACAGATGTTATCGTTGTGGGAAGCAAGGTCATGTAGAAAAGAAATGTCCAAGTAGTCCTCGTAAGACAAGGTATTGATTTTTGGTTTGTTGTCTGTTGTACAGGCTCTGATTATGCAGCCTTTAAGTTAGTTTGGACCCAGTGACTGTTAGTCTTCATTATTTTTATAGCCATGGGCGAAGTTACTCTCGTTCGCCATCTCGTCATGGAAGAAGTCGAAGCCGCAGTTACAGTAGGAGCCGTAGCTACAGGTAAATGCATGTTTGTACTTGTGTTGGGGGAACCTTTTCTTGCATAACATTTGAACTCTTGTGGGTCTTGACTATTGGAATTTGCATGGTTCGTCTTTTTTGACTTTAGAATATGATGAGATAAAACAAAATGACTCATTAAATTGGCGTCGCTTCTTGTATTGTAAAGTACAATCGATCAACATAAAACTTGGTACAATTTTCATTATGGGTCCTCGAGAAACAACCTCTGTGTGTTTCTATAACACATGGGTAAGGTTACGTACTCCTAACCCCTCTTAACCCACTATAAGCGGGAGTCTTTGGAGTAATGTTGTTGTTGTCTTTTTAAATTTAGTAACCTTGTAGATTAATCTGCTTGGTTCCTTTTCCTTTTGAAAGCAAAATTGCTTGGATAGGGGTTTCGAACTTTGATGTGTCTTAAGCTTTCTTCAAAGTTCAGATCAACTTGCATGTGCTATACCTTTATATTGTTGAGTTTAGTTATGCTTTTCTGTGTTTCAATTCCTACCTTGTCACCTTATGCTATCATCAGGAAAGGAAAATTTTCGTATATTGGGAGCATGAGAATTTGGGAAACTTGTATTGGTTGAATCAGCAACAGTCATTGATCCTGTACTCCCCTCTACCCCCGGTCATGCACTACCTCAAAGGATATTTACATGGACAATGCTTTCAATAGTATTAACATACCCATTATCCAGCTGGCAGCGACAAGGCCATGGTTGGGTAAAGGATATATACACACACAATACATACACGAACACACATATATGCATATACACACACACACACACCCCCCCCCTATATATACACACACACATACACACAGAGTTATATATATATATATATATCTATACACACACACACACACACTATATATATATATATATATATATATATATATATATATATATATATATATATACACACACACATTTGCGAAAAACTTTTAGGTCTAACGGTTGAGTAGCATTTATCTCATTCTCGGGTCTCGAGTTCGATTCCCCTCCCCAATTTTTTTTTTAAAAAAATATATACACACACATACATATACACGCACACACATATATACACGTATATACATATACACCCCCCCATATGTACACACTTACACACATATGTATATTATGTGTGTGTGTGTGTGTATGTTTATATACGTATGTGAGCGTGTGTTTTTCTTTAAATTTCTTTTGGCCTATCAATCAGAACAAAAATCATTTGGAGGTGTACTTCCCGATCCTTTTTCTTTTAAATCTTGATACAGTTATCAGAAGAAAAAAATAGTTTATGCTTAATCGTGTAAATGAGTAGGGATAGTATTGAATAAGGGTAGTCTCTGCCTTCCAACTTTTCAAGAATTGTCAGTGACGGGGAAATGTATTCCCAGCTTGTTGTGGAATTTTCATTGTTTTCCATCATCTTTCTATGTTTTTTCAATGATTGAGCATACTTGATAATTTAACGTGCATGTTATCCATGACTCTTTGTTACAGCCTATCAAGGTCTCCCGTGAGGAAGGAGCGCAAAGTTGATCGCGAGGATAGAAGATCTAGGAGCCCCGTGAGGAAGGAGCGCAGCCTTGATCGCGAGGATAGAAGATCTAGTAGCCCCGTGAGGAAGGAGCGCAGCCTTGATCGCGAGGATAGAAGATCTAGGAGCCCCAGGCGGCACCAAGCTTCTCCGCCACCATCTAAGGGGAGGAAACATAGCTTGGATTCTGATGATAGAAGCCCAAGAAGGAAGGGCACACCATCTCCCAATGGATCATACTACAGCGGGAGCCCAAAGAAGGATATGGTTAGGAACGGGAATGGGGATAGGGATACTGGCCTCAAAGACAAGAGTCCTTCAGAAGAAAATGGCCGCGGCCGCAGCCGCAGTCCTAGTCCCAGCCCCCGGGATAATGGTAGCCCTGTCGATGATTCACCTAGGGGCAGCGATTGAGATCATTAGCTGTTCCAGTATCATCTTGCTGCTATTACTCGAATAAAGTTTCTGCATGGTTTTAGTTTTCCGTTGGTTTTGTGTCTTGTTTTTTATTTATTAAATAGTAATAGAAATAGCGACGGAGTCTTTCACAAGAACTTACTATTCTCTTTCGAAACCTAGAAAGCGAGAAAGAGGTGTTTTAATTAAATTTATTTAGGTTGCTATTGAAGTTTCAACTGTTTACTTTTGCATGCACGTGTCTGTCCGACTTGAGCTTTGTGGTGGACTTGAGGGAGAACACTTCCGGTTCACTAGGATTTGTGTTTGCAGGGTCGTGTTTGTGCTGGGAAGGGGTCGGCTTTCGGTGCATTAGTCTTTTGCGTTTGTGCATGTTGTAGAAAGGGGTCGATCTGATGTACGCAGTTTTATCTAAGAAACTGTTTTCGTGGCTCGAATCTGACCTCAAAGTTACATAACAGTTACTTTACCAGTTGTCTATTTCGGAATATTATTCTTTAAAGCTAGCTTTGTCTATCAGAGCTACAAATAGTCCAAAAACAAAGCAGTGTCGATGATATTTAATTGTCTTTGTTCACATGTGAATCCCCCCTCCCCCCTCCTCCCTCCTCTATAGTTGTGTCCTTGCAGGTGACTTGAAGACGAGGTTATTGAAGCACAAGCATAGAGGAAGGCTTAAATTTCATTAATTTCTAAAATGGGCAACACAGTCTATCGAAAATCTAGAATGGTGAAAGGCATGAATTTCGTCGACTTTACTAAAATCGGGCAACATAATCCTCGTTTGGACTAGTCCGGCAACCATTATACGTTTTAAATGTAAAGTTCTTTGTCCTTTCACGGGGCGATGGTAATGCTATGAGGAAGACCGAGGAGGGAGAATGGTTGTTGATGGTGGCTTGCCGTAGAAACAAGGATGGGATGCACGGGGGAAGACGGTGGCGGTTAGAGATTTTGTGAAATTGGAGAGAAATGAGTATAGGCGTATTGGAGGAGGGAGGAGAGGATGTTGGGGCATGGAGGTGTTGCCGGTGACGGCGAGTGCAGATGGCTAGGAGAAGAGGGAGGTGGTGATGGTGAAGATTATTTTTTTTTTAGTTTTTTTTAGTGTAGGAACGGTCCAATTTGCAGTTTTAGATTGAAATACAAAAATATAGATGTTCATTTTTGTGAATTTAGAAAATACGGACGTCTAATATAATTTACAGAATGACTCTTCTAAAACCATCTATATATCTTGATGTTGATATAGTAGATTCGGTTAAACGCTCACCTAAAAAGAGCAGAGAACAAGGCGGAGAATAAGCTGTAAATCTTAGTTCTCGAAAGCGTCAGTCTTCCTTATAGCTCTTTCTTCCCTTTGGTTGTGTTTAACCGTCTTTCAAGAGGTATAACACAAAGAAAGGCATTAAAATAGCAAGTAATCCCTTGCTTCTTCCCCTGCTAACACAGGCTAATTATCTCGCTCGAGCTGAAACAATAAAATTAGCCGATCAGAGACAGGAAATTCGGTAAGGTAACCGCCAATGCGCCGAGATCAATGCAGTTACCTTCACAAAATTCTTCGCATATCTTTATTTTTTTTGAGTATTTTAATATCGGTGGCCTCTTTGTATTTATTGAATTTCCTTACTAACACACTAGAACATTATATTCCTATTATTATGTCATTTATGCAATTACATTTGTAGCCGGGGGTCTCACTAGAAGCAAACTCTCTATTCCTAGTGGTAGAGATATTGTTTGTCTGCCATTTACTTTTTCCAGACCCTTAACGTTAGTTTTTGATATCGATGAAATATACTGAGTATTATTGATGATGATATGGATTCAGAATGACTCTTTGCACATAAGTAGACCAACTTTGACTAAACATGGTAACCTAGTGTGTGATATTTCATATATTTGTTTTTTGTGTATGCATTTTTTCTTTTTGAAATAATATAAGAAATTTTCATTTCTTCAGTCTCCCCGTCTCTCCTTACATATAGTAGCTGATATTCTCTATACCATAGAGCACTTGCACAGAGTGAAAACAAAGTGGAAATGGAAACACACACGATATCAAACGGTAACCCTCCGGCGTGGGCAACCAACGGGAATTCGGCCACGGCGGAAATCTCCGGCGCACCTAACGTCATTCTCCCGGTCTCAGGGGTCGCACCGTCGTCTAAGATGAGCCAGCTTGCAGAATCTCTGAAGCTAGAACATCAGTTCTTGCGCGTTCCATTCGAGCAGTACAAGAAAACCATCCGCTCCAACCATCGCCTCGTTGAGAAAGAAGCCTTCTCCGTCGTCTCCGCCGTCGAGCAAACTGCCAACTCTGATAACCTCACTCGTGACCATGCTGTTCAGCAACTTAATTCTCTTGTTAATAGGTTACAACGACTAAAGAGGAAGGTGATTAAATTAGGTTATTCGAAGAGAAAGTTTCTTCTGTTTTGAAAAAATAAAATTTAGTTGAAATTTGATGATATGAGTAACGCCTGATTCTTGCAATTTCTTGGCACTTTTTTGAAAGAAATTTTCTTATTGTTTCATCAAAGAATTGCATTTAGCTATTAGTGTATCGAAGAGAGTAAAGTAGAATGACATCAGTAATTCTTGAATCTTGTAGTTTCTTGGCATTTTCTGATAAGGGATTTTCTTATTATTTCATCAAAAGAATTGCTTTCAATTACTTAGCTGGTTTTTAATGTTGAAGGTATACCGTTGATTTCTGTTACGTTGTTATTGAAACTGGTAATTCAATTGAATGCAAATTAGTGCGATAGTATTTGGCAGTCTAATAATATATTGTTTAAATAAGCAGTTGGAAGATGGGAGCAAAACAGAACACTTGCAAGCTCAGAGATGCAGAGCTAGGTTAGATCACTTGGAATCTGTTGACGAGGAAAACATATCAGAATGGAGTAATACCAGGTTGAAGAGGATCCTAGTGGATTACATGTTGCGGATGTCATACTATAGCACAGCTACGAAAATTGCAGAAAGCTGCAATATTCAGGTTGTTCAACTTTGCCTTTCTTGGGCCTGTTTTCAGCTGGTAGATTAACAATTACGCTTCCTTGAATAAGTTAAAACTTAGTTAAAAGATTCAGTCTGTTCGTTTCTTTACTCTGAAACAGGTAACTTGTAAACCCATCTATTTCTGCTATCATGGGTTTTGCATGTACGTCTTTCTGTTAGCAGATTATGTTACCGTATACTAGGGCTGTAAACAAACCGAACGAGCCGAGCATTGCGTTGTTCAAGCTCGGTTCATTTACCTTAGCAAACGAGCCGATCTTGTTCGTGTATTTAAACGAACATATTTAATTGTTCAAGCTTGGTTCGTTTAACTCACGAACAACATTAACGAGCCGAACACCTTAAATGAACGGTGCCATTTACCGAGTTCGAACAGAAAAAAGGTGTTCAAGCTCTGTTCATTAACCTTTTATCCGAGCCGAGCTCGAGCTCAAACTCGAACCAAACGAGCCGAACAACCGAACGGCTTGGTTCATTTACAGCCCTACCGTATACTGATATTTAATTATAAAGGTTTTGGAATTGTGTTGACAATGAGAAATTGAGAATCCTTCAATTCATCCTGTGCTCCTAATATGTTGCTACTGTTGTTTTGCACTCTCTTCTATGATGGATGGATAACGTGACTACTTGATACTAGGATCTTGTGGATATTGATGTATTTTCTGAAGCAAAAGAGGTAATTGAAGCTCTTAAAAACAAGGAAGTTGGGCCTGCTCTTGCCTGGTGTGCTGATAACAAGGCCAGGCTAAAGAAGGCAAAGGTAGATGCTAGTTCTCTTTACACTTCTACTTTGCTCTAAATTAGAGGGGTTCACTGCTTAACGTTTTATGTGCTGTTTGAGTGTGAGCATGCGTAAACTTTCATGGACTTATGCCACCTATTAGGTCGCTTTAATTTTTATGTTGTCTTGAAATTTTTGGATTGATCTCTTGTTACAGAATCAGAAAAGAAATTATCAAAATTTAGGTCTCGTTTTTTTTTGAGAGCAAAGAAGAAGGAAGGCCGGCCTGCTAGGCAGGTTCGGCTGGGCTTTTGGATTTCAGAGCGACCCCGTGGTCCGTGTGCGTGTGTGTCCAAACTTGGGTCCATAACAATTTGAAATTGTAATGTACTGGTTATGGGCTAAGTGGTTGAGGTGTTTAAATGATGATGACATCTATGGAGATGTTTATTAACTCTTGCTTGGGAGAAGTTAGAGTGAACACATTAACTATCCTGCTAAGAATTTTGCATTTAGACATTCCGATTCCTCAGAACTCACTGGATACTTGTGGGCATGTTATATTGTTATGCCTTTAGATGTTGCTAGAAAAGAATAGTCACACACGTCCTAGATGACTCAAAAGGTCTATTTTAATGAATGCAGTAGTTGTAATCTAAATATTATGGCCCTTCACAACTACTTCTAACGTCTAAGATGTATAGGAAACTAGAAACTTGCTTTGTTTCTTTAAGTTCTTTTCTATGTGGTGGATGTGCTTTGGGTGCCTTTTTATCTTTTAGATGTTTGGATAAGCTTTCCAAACTTTAACAATGGAGAATCTTGCATGAAACTTGGGGTTGCTTTGTATATCTATCTGAGATCTGCCTCAGTGTAGTAAATATGCAAGCAAAGAGTTACACATGTAATTTCCAGGAGGAGGGATTGATATCGATAGGTCTTTTCTTTTTGTGGCCTAATTCTTTTGTGTGAAAATGACCAATGTTATCACAATTCTTTGTTCTTTGTGTTTGTGATTATTTTCCACTTCTTAAATGAGTCCCCAGCATGTCAATTTGACCAAATTCGTCCTTAATGTTTATCACGTATACTATTATGATCATCATTAATATCTCAAACCGCAAATGCTCCAGAGATCAGAGAAGCTAATGGATCTTTTCAGTTGCATCTTCTGTTTTTTTTGGGGGGGTTTGTTTTTTTGGTGGCGGATTCTTGATTAATGGAGAACTTAGAGAGACAAGGGGTGGAGATTGGTATCTCATTCATATAGGTGATGAACATTAGGTTTGAATCATGTCAATGTAGAAACATTGAACCTGTTTTGCAAACTCGTGTCTTACACAGTTGGTATTTATCCTTTATTTTGTGTGGTATCCTTCATACTTTTGATTATCATTTATTTGACTATGAAAAGTAGATGGCTTGAGACAAAATTTCCCTGATTACCAAGTCCATTAGAGGTTTTAGCACATTGTGTGCTGCTTAAATTTTGGCATCATGACTGGAAACGTTATCCTTTGTGAAGTTATTCACAGTAATGGTTTGTCTTGACTTCGATGTAGCGAAGTTTCTTTTTTTTTTTTGGGTTATTTTTTGTTTCATTGACATATGCTTGTATGTGGTATGCCAATTTTAAGCCTTTTTTACCATCTTTTGTTGCGGAAATCGTCATAAGAGTTGGACTTTGTCAGCATTCCAGTCTTGTGGCCTTGGTGTTTAAATTTGATTCCTTGTTGAGCTTTGTCGAAATTGTTTATGGAGATATACGCCAAAGTTTGCACATCCTGAACGCATCATGTAGTCATATTGTCATACAACTTGTCATGAATGCCGGTATAAGGTTTTTAACGAAGGGCTTATTGAAAGATTGGATTTATAATTTCTTCTAGAAGCTGACTCAATTTGGATGCAGGTTGAATTTTTGTGCTGCTTCTTGAAATCTATAATTTTGTAATAAGGATATCTAATTGCTTCACTTGATGGCAGAGCAAATTAGAATTTCAGTTGAGACTGCAGGAATACGTAGAACTGGTTAGAGCTGACAAGAACATGCGGGCAATTATGTATGCTCGTAAGCATTTGGCATCATGGGGAGAGTCCCATATGAAGGAATTGCAGAGGGTGCTGGCTGCAGCAGTTTTCAAGAGTAGTACTGAATGCTCGACGTACAAGGTGCTCATCCTGTGCTTGACATCTCTGATATCTTCAATTAGATTTTCTGTGTTCATTGTGTGGGATTATTTTAATTATTTGTGGGTTAAATACTACTAGAAATTCATAAGTTGCAAACTAAACATAGTTTGCTCATAGAACACTGGAACTTGGCATCTTAACTAATTTGAGCTGGTCAAGAAGGAAAAAAAAATTGACTCATAAGGAAGTCAGGTATCATAGTAATCTCAGAACTATTAAACTTTCATGTATATATTGTGTCTGCAATAACCTTAGACAATAAATAGAATTTGGAGAAGGAAAAGAATAATAAAATGAGATAATTTTATCAAGTCTTGCATAGCAATTGAAAGTGTTTCCGTTGCATTTGCAGAATGCAGATTACTGCCAAAGCTCTGTTTGTAGGCAAATATCTTTTACTCATGGCAGGAGTCCCATGAAAATGAAAGATGAAAAGAAGAGAAGTAGAGAGAGGGTGAGGGTGGGGGTGGGGGGATGTGGGGTGTGAGAATTTTGGTGGAATGTTGGTTCTTTGTTGGACACCTGGTAACCTATCAATAAAATATAATTAAAAGAAAACCTATCAATAAATCATGACCTACCTAGTCAGGGAGTTGGAGATGGTTAGTGGAGGTCTATCATCTTGCTATGACCTTAAGCTTGCAAATAGTATAGTGAATGGTTCTCGTCTCCAAAAAGAAAGAAAAAGATGATCACTTTATTTGGAAATCTGATTGTTACTAGGTTCATGTTGCTTTCATCTATGTGTCATGTTGATTAATGCTCCCAGTCTTGGCCTTAAAGTTGCACGAATGCCCTGCACATGGGTCTAGTGCACTGAATCAGGCGAATGATAAACGCGCACTCTTTTTTGATGAATACAAAACTCTCTATAATCAATGATGAGATAAAAGCAGTGGTGTAAAATGACAGTGGTGTGTATTTATTAAAAAAAAGGGTGTGTATTTATCATTGATCTTGTCGTTATTGTTTCCTTGTAAGGTCTCATGGTCTGTTGCTTTTCATGGAACACATCAATTGTTTCCCCCTAAGATGGAGTCATAAGGTGCTAATTGTCTTTATTGAGCCAAGTGTGTCACTGGTTAACTGTCTCTTAACCGGTGATTACAGAAAACTGAACTCTTCTCCAGGTATTATTTGAACCGCAACAATGGGACTCCCTGGTCGACCTATTCAAGCAAGAGTTTTGCAGATTATATGGCATGACTTTAGAGCCTTTGTTGAACATATTTTTACAAGCAGGCCTATCAGCTCTGAAAACTCCGTATCCAAATCAAGCTGTATATGCATCAAGCCTTTCTCTGTCTGTATGTGCGCACGAACAGTAGGCTTCATTTGTTTGTATGTGAGGATGTGTTAGTGTGCATGTCTATGTATATATGTGTGTGTAAGTGTGCATTTTTATATGTCTGTGTGTGTGAGAGAGAATATACATATTAGACAGAGTTGTATGCAGTATTTAATGGAATCAATTGAACTGCCATTTTCCCAGAATGTCTGCTTTTGCCTAGACTAACACATGGGTATGGTTGCGTACATCCGACTTCCCATACCCCGCCATAGTCTCGAGCTTATATGGCAATGGGGTAATGTTGTTGTTGTTGTTGTCTGCTTTTGCCTTAACTTTTGTGTAGATTCTGTTATGATGTTGACTGCCCAAAGGAGGATCCTCTGTCGCAAGATAGCTTCCGCAAGTTAGCTTTACCACTGCCATATTCAAAGCAGCATCACTCAAAACTGGTTTGCTACATTACAAAAGAACTGATGGACACTGAGAATCCACCGCTTGTTTTACCCAATGGCTATGTCTACAGCACTAAGGTCTTTAATTTTCCTTCTTAATTTACTTCCTTGGTGAAGGCACTCTTATAATCTATTTGAAACCTTAACGTCATTTTTCTTAATTATAGGCTCTTGAGGAAATGGCGAAGAAGAATAATGGTAAGATCACATGCCCAAGGACAGGGGCAGAATGCAACTATACTGAGGTGCTGAAGGCTTACATCTCCTGACCCCAGTTGGAGATCTGGATATCCAACAAATCATACTAGGTTTTTTTCCCCTCTCAAAATTCTCATACCATATCCCCCCCCCCCCCCACCCAAACAAAGGTGATGGAACTCGGTAACTGGAGGGTGTCTCTGCCTCATGGCCCACACCCCAACCCTGCCCCTGCTATTGGGGTACTCTGTAGGTGTAATGTGATTGCTATGGGTGTTTCCCGGCCTTTATTCTAGGATATACCTCATGTTCCGTGTGTGTATATGTGGGAAAACTAGGCTTGTAAATCGATTTTCTGGTGGTATTTTTTTTAATTAATAATCAATTTCTGTGGGAGATGGTGGCATGGGCCTCTCTTTTCAACTGAACAGCAGAATGAGATGTGTCCCATGTTTAGAAAAGTTTGGAAACCTATCTCAAGTGTTTGGAAGATGCTTCATACGTCATTAAGTTGGAGGAATGATGAATTTGCAACATGGTGCCTTGACAACAGAATCTTTTAATTATCAGCATAGGTATTATGATCATCGTAATCATCATTGATGCTGTATTTGTTATTCTTATTATGGTCCATTCTTGACTAGTGTGGCTGGTGAAAATTTTTCGGTTTTGCGTTTGTCTATGTACCCATTTACCGTTCTTTATTCGAATATCATAGCATTGGAAAAAGGAAAAGAAGAAATTCGGAGGAGGATCAAACGAGTAATGGGATGTGGGAAATAGTAATAAATTATGTTAAAAAACCGAATTGAACTTATATTTTAGAACATAAATAATAATAAAAATCGACGAATGATATATGATGTATCAATCAATCATATCCAGTATGTTCCAACGGCAGCAAAAGCTATCGTCAGGGTTTGGGGAGGATGAGCGGCAAACAAACAATATTTCTATCCTAAAGGATAGAGTGTTTGATTACGGTGAGATCTCCGGCTTTATAGGTATCTGCATAAATGGCACAATAATAGGGACATGATGTGCTAGTGTGTTAGTGTGAGAATTCAGTAAATACAAATAGTAAGCTTCTGATATAAAATAGTTATAAACGTGTATATGCACATATACTGCAAGACGAAGACCAAAAAAAGGTGCAAAGTCTACCTAAAACTAGTCTGACCGAGCTGACCAGCAAGGGTAGGCTAATCTGGGAGCAATGTGATATACTCAAAATTTAACTGTTGAATACGACAAAACATTTTTTCGTTAGTCAGCGACAATCAATGTTGGTGGGTTCCACTACTGGAAGTCCAGCTCGGTCAGTCCAGACCTGTCCCGCCAATTCTGTCTGGAAGATGAACTTCGTCAACAGACCTTGACCAGTCAAGTTCGGCCAGACCAGTTTCGCCCTCAAAGTCACGAGCCTCAGTCGGGGTCAGATATGCCAATATGCCCAACGCCGCGCAAGACGCTATCACAGGGTCTCGCAGTTCAGTTCAATCAGCTCAGCCAAGGGACAGGGGCCATGCTTTTTACCATGGCCTTCAATCGCTTAAGAGCTAAGTGGCTGCAGCGCTTTCTGTGCCCGTTTCAGGTGGTGTACTAGAGCTTTCAAAAGCTCAGACGTGAACATCCTGCGGCTAGGTCGCTGACCTGAACGCCTGGCCTCGGCCATGAACTCACCTCGAGGTTCCGGATAGTATTGGAGGCGAGTTGGGGAGTACTCCATGCGCTCTCTTCTCCGAGGAGAGTCACTAGGAAGGTCCTCATTAGGTCCATCAACTGGAGCTTTCCCTTTCATCTCTCTCACCAAAGCCTGGATCATATTTGGATTTTAGGCCACATTGAACAACCCTTATGTGCTCTTCATATGTGAATTCAGCACCGGGAGTTGATGATTCTGCTGGACCTGGGTAGCTCTGCTCTGGCTGAGGTCGAGTTGAGCGCGGATGTCTCCGAGGGGTGGCAGATCTCTTGCCCCCTTGCTGACTGCTTTTATCCATCTTTTCAATGATGGAAAATAGGCTGGTTGCCTTGAAGGCTATTTAGAGAGTGATTTTAAGAAGAATCGAAGGTTCAGACCCTCCTTCTAGCTCCAAAATAATGAGGACGGATCCCACCAGGTGGACCAGAGATGATCCAAAGATGCCACCGCTAGAGCCTCGTTAGGGTCTTTTATGCAACATGCAAGGGGAAGACAACGTTAGAGGCCTATGGCTAATGTCCTGGGAAAAACCCTCCGATGCTCAAGTCAGTTTTGGACATATTTGTATAAATTTATGCTTGAAGTAGGGGTTGAAGCAACCTGATGAGGGTTCTCTTTTGAGAGAGGGGCTGTTTAGTGGAGATGAGCTCAAACTGTGCATGAGCTGACCTGAAATTAAAGTAAAATAGAACTCAAATGGGCTTGAATTGGACTTGGTCTGGCTCCAGCTGAGGAAGCACGTCTTTATAGATGTTGAAATACAGGGTTGCATGGCCAGGAGTAATATGGTTATAACACTTGGCTACCTTAGTGGCAGTCCTTGCTTGCATGGCTGCCACGCGGCGATAGGTGGCTGCGCTACTGGTAGTCCTAGTTTGCATGATGGCCACGGGGTGACAGCAGTCAGACTGCATGGATCAAGATGATGATTGGCAAGAGTCTGCCTAGGCATGCTGTAGTCGAGCTGATAGGAAGAGCATGGCCTATGTTCCTTGGCTGAACTGATTGAACTGAACTGTGAGACCCTGTGATAGCGTCTTGCGCGGAGTTGGGCATATTGGCAGATCTGACACCGACTGAGGCTCGTGACTTTGCAGGCGAAACTGGTCTGGCCGAGCTTGACTGGTCAAGGTCTGCTAAGAAAGTTCATCTTCCAGGCAGAATTGGCGGGGCAGGTCTGGACTGACCGAGGTAGACTTCCAGTGGTGGGGCCCACCAAGGTCGACTGCCGCTGACTAACGGAAAAATGCTTTGACGTATTCAGCCGTTAGTTTCTGGGTTTATCGCTAGTATGGTTGAAAATATACCTGTGGCAAAAAATTGCTTTAATACTGATAACTCAAATAATGATTCAAATCACGATTATAGTCGTGGCTGAGTATACTTAAGCAGAACATGGGAGGCATTATTTCTGAAAATGTCGGAGGGTATTGTGGTCTTGTCGCCTATTTGAACTTGCAATGTTTCTCATACCTTATATAAAGAGTCAGGATGTTATTACTGTAATAGATGGTATCATAATATCACTATACCATTTTGTCTCAACATCAGTTGACATTTCTTTCAGTAGTAAACCTAAATTTTCCAAGGGACTTAGAAGTCTTCAAGGTTGAATGAAGCATGCTCGTGTGAGCAGATCTATAGTTGTTTTATTCATTGCTTCTTGGCGTTGGCTTCAGAATGCTCTATTTATTGGTTCAGCAGTTTCATCCTTAAGTAAGGATACTATCACCTGATTGAAAAATCCTTGACCAATTTTCATGCATTCTTCTGCTCTCTTAGCATACCTGTTGAACACTTCATCCATAATGGCATCCCCAAAATGACTAGCAAGAATCGGTTCAAACACTGCCCTTATGAACTTTGATATATAGACTCCTCTGCTGAGATTTCCCTTGTTTGAATCTTCTTCATAAAGATGATTCCAAGGGCGAGTCGACGTTTGAAGATGTAGGACTTTGAAGTGGCCTTCTTTATCCACAATGTCTTTTACTTCCTTTGCAGTAGGCGCATACAATGGAAGATTGAATGAAGCTAGTTCAGCTTCCTTGACCAGTCCCTTGATCATCAAAACAATATAGAAAACAGAAATCATGTCAAACTGAAAATGGCTTTAGTAATTGAGGAGTAAACAAAGAAAGAAAGAAAGGAAGGAAGGGAGGGAAACCCGTGTGGATTTAGCTGAGTAATTGAGGAGAAAGAAAGAAGGAAAGGGATAGCTTAGTGGACATAGTTTAGTAGAAAAACACCAAAAAAGGAGTTCCTAATGCATTAGCCTCCTGTGTTTGCGTAGGGTCTGGAGAAGGCCTGGATCGTTTCGCGATCTGATGTGCACAGTTTTACCCTATACTTTGTGCAAGAGGCTGTTTTCACGGCTCGAATCCGTGACCTTAAGGTAACAAATCAGCAGAACACCAATGTGTCTAAATGCAACTTAGACTAGAGACCTTTAGTGTAAATATTCGGATCCTCCCAACAACATGGTTTTGAATTTCTTATAGATTCACTATTTTGAGAAAAGCTCTTAAGAACTGTCCATTTAGACACCTACCTTGATTTACATCAGTTACAAAATTTTATTAATAACGCAATAAAAACTCTAGAACGTTCAACACGGAAAACCAAGAAAAATGAAGGAAAGAAGAGAAATGAAGAAAAAAGAAGCAATGGATAAAAGAGATACCTCCTTGACCATGTCATCCAGTATGTATCCAATCAACTCTTTAGAATTATAACCATCATCAGGCTCGCTAGTCACAGTTATGAGTAAATGTCCTCCAGGCAGCATCTCCTCACAACGCAACCTTAAAAACAGAGAGAAATCTTTCTCAAATTGATCAAAATATGCCTTGTGCACTTCAGAGGATCCTTTCCTTGTTATGTAGATATTCCTCTTGTTCAAGGGTTCGCCTGAATGGGTCACTAACCCCTTGGGAACCTGTAGAACATGGTTTTCCAACATGATGATCAGACACACATACGATGTAGTACCATTCTAGTTGACTGTATTCTTATTGGGAGAGTACATGGTCCAGGACAAGAGTTTATGAAAGCAGATGATTAAGGTTAACGAAGTTTAGACAGGAGATATGAGCACCTTGGAGTATATATAGGGACTTACATACTATCTACGCTTTAGATTTACTTTGCACTTTTTTGTTTTTGTTTTTGTTTTTGTCGTTGTTTTGCATTATATGTGCATATACACGTTTGTGGATATTTTAATATTCTCAGCTTCCTATTTGTACTTACTGAATTCCTTCACTAACACATTAGCAAATTATATCCCTATTATTATGTCATTTATGCAGGTACATATAGAGCTAGGGTATCACTGGAAGCAAACTCTTTATCCCTTGGAATAGAGGTATTGTTTGCCTTCCGCTCACCCTTTCCAAACCCTAGCGATAGCTTTTACTGCTGTTGAGATATACATGGTATGATTGATTGATTGAATTTGAAACATGTATGTTATGCAAGTGTGCAGTCGCTGTAATGCCTTAGAATTTGGGTTTGACTACGTTATTATATGTCTTAGAAAAAGGGAAATGTCTAAAGAGTTAGGCATTGTTCTTACTTGTTCAAAAAGGATTAACCCAAATCAAATTTTAGATACTTAGGCTCATATACCATGTTATCTTTCAATCATTTTTCTGATATGGTCCGAAGGTGTTAAAATCCATCTCCTAAAATGGGTCAAACGTCTTCGCTGAACCCAACATAGGGTTTGTACCAGAAGTAGCCCCCCATCTTTTACTATTTCGTTCTTATAGGTTCAAGAGGTGGTACTCACCATGTGACACTTAGTTCAGTCTTATAATCATTTTTTTATATCATTCTATTACAAGCAAAACTTGAGCCATAACGTTGTTATAAATATAATAGCATCAAATATCAATCTTTCTTGTCTACCAATGGTTGATGTAAGTTGACTTTAAATGTGTAAACTCATAGTGATATTCCATACTATCTTTTAAAATTTTCCCTTCTACGTAGAACAAGGTACTACACGTGTCTTCGTTTTTAGCGTTTTCGGGACTGTGATCTGGGATAGGATCCCCTCACTGCAAGTAGATGCGGTGACGCGTGACTGCGCGACACGTGGTATCAAGGGGTGGTGATGCTAGATCTTCCCTCGGCTACCATGGGTTGACCTTGTTAACAAGAACTAGAGTACTTTAAATAACCCTTTCAGTTGCTTTCATGGTTGGCGTACAAATCGGGAAGTTCTTGGAGCAAAGACCATTCTCCGGCCCTGAAGGTCTCACCTCCATAGTCCTAAGGAACTTTGTGGAGTATGCAAATCAGGAACCCAACGACCAGGTTAGATGAAAACTTAGACAGTGACCCAAATAAGGGAAGTTCTAGTTGGACATCATATTGTTGAAGCAGCAAGGCATGTGACTGACTGACTGTAGGACATGAGGTCCCTTTTGAATAACCTAGCAAAGACTAGTTTAGTCTCGGGAAGACATCATATAGGAAAATCCCTTTTTTCTAAATTTTTTCATAAAACAAAATTATTTTACAGAAAACACACACTTGAATGTGTAATATATATGAGTCAATATATAGTACATATAGACCTAATGTACTACATACTCAAGTATACGTTTTTTATGTAATATTTTTGTTTAAGAGATAAATTTAGAAAAAGTTCTCTACTCATCTTACGTATGTTAAATGTATGGTCCCATATATTTTCAACAATGAGCCCATCTATAGTCGAATTACTGAAATGTCTAAATATCCTTAACAGGTAGAAGATTGAGAAGGTGAGGACTAAATATGCAATATGCATAAAATAAGAGAGGAGATAGCCATATATAGGACAACAACATTGCCACATTGCCTTAGAGGCTCCCACCTATGGCGAGGTATGGAGGGGTCGGATGTACGCAACCATACCTATGCGTTAGAAACACACAGAGGTTGTTTTCGATGACCCATAATGATGCGTCAAGCTATGTCGATCAGCTTCTATTTCACAATATGAGCAGCGCAGCCAATTTAATGAGTCATTTGCTTTATTCCATCATATATAAGAAAAAGATAAAACACAAATAGTGTCATTAGGGTCTTTCTTCCCTTAAGCTGAAGTTCAACATCAGTTGAAAGGGCCGTGTGCGGGAATAAGAGCGAGATTTTGTTTTCTCTCTTCTTCCCGCTGGGCCCTTCCAACTTCGAACTTCATCATCATCGTCCGAACCTAGTATATCCCAACGACAGCAAAAACTATCGTTAGGGTCTATGGAGGGTAAGTGGTAGGCAGACAATATCTCTATTCCAAGGGATAGAGAGTCTGCTTCCAGTGAGACCCCGGCTCTATATGTACCTGCATAAATGACATATGGAACGAAAGTAAAACCAGTGTTACTTCTCTATGAATATGGAGCTGGCAAACCTGGGAGAGCCAGTGGAGGCTATTGGAAGAGCAAACAAAATGCAAAGATTCCTTGGGAAAAAGCCTGGTATAGAAAGATCCAGGCATGGCTGCAATGAAGCATGAACCCAGTTTACGGTTCGTCGAATTTCCCAGCTGATTGTAAAAGCTTGGCAGCAACTTGAAAGTATTGTTGAAATCATTGCACTCAAGATCATTCAAGAAAAACTGGGTGGAAGGCTGTTTCTGATTCACTTCATTGCAAATTTTGTCAATAATGTTGATGATCAGCTCCACTTGGGCTAGTGTATTGGGTCCTGAAGAGCACCCCAAATCTGCTATCCTTATGCAATCTGCTACCTTGAAACGAGATAATAATGCTCTTATGATTTCTTCGAAAATGGGTTTAATCATAAAGATTGTCAGCCTCTGCATCAAAGTTGTTAAAAACCAAAGCTTTATTAATGTCTGAGGAACACTATTTAAGGCTAGTGGATTGACTTTTTATTACTGGATCATACTATAACACTGTGTTATAGTGTCATAGATTAAATCGTAATGTAATATGAGATTGTCACGCCCACTGTTAAATGATATAACGATCAGTCTCATACGAGAATCATACAATATACTATAATGTGTTAGTGTAGGATTTATTGCATGAGAAAGTGGAAGAAAAAGAAACCTGAGGAGTGGAATTTTGGGCATAACTTTCTTGGCCTTCTCCTGCCTTCATATGAAGAACTTGCTTCACTTCCATCTTTTACTATATCTAGCAATTGCAGAAAGCTTCCAATTCACTTGTATAATAATACATTTCAAGCTCAAAAATCAAATGGACTGGATATTTCTAAAGAAGAGAAAAAACCAAAAAAAAAAAAAATAAAAATAAAAAACCCTTCACTCTGACAGGTTATGGCATCCCATGTCATTACCTTACGAAATACTTGAATTATATAGAATGGCTATTGAATAATGGATCGCGTGGGTTTAGAATTTTTTCTGTTGCTTGATGAGTCAAACTTGAGAAAAGCGTGTGGGTTTGTCCTGATATCGTAACCACGAAATACACGAACACAATAAAATAATCACAAATAATGGTTACATACATCTTACGTGGTCGATTGGTTAGAAAATAACTAGTGATACTTGTTTTTAGAATATTTAAATTTTTTTTGTGTGTATGTATATATGTATATAAGAGATGTTGAATATGACGCAGAAACTATTGATATGTCCCATGTACTTTATTGCACAGTTGTTTTTCCATTAATTTAACAAGTAAATAAATTCAATTATGATTTGGGATTTACGGAAAAATTCGTCGTTGTCATTATTGACATTATTGTAGAGTATTAATTTAATATTTATGCCGGTCCGAAATGTTAACTGCTAATAATTATTGCATGTGACTTGCTAACTCGTTAGACTTTTTTCCATTTGTTTGTATGATTTGTCCAAGGAATTGTTGACTTATTTGGCGTTGAATTCACTCGGTAGGTTTTATCTGGACAGATCTTTCCCGTAATTAGGCCCGTATACGAGCCAAACCCTACCGAATACATCAAAGTTTGAGTTCGATTCGAAAAATATTTTAAAGACATGAATTCGAATTCGTGACGAGCCTGAAAGTTGAGCTCGGGAAATTCGTGAGCTTGATAATAGTTCGTGTACATGATTCGATTCGTGAGTTCAATTTATTTGGTATCAGGCTTGCTCGAACAGACTCTGGATCTGAATTTTACACACCATAAACTTTGCTTATGATCACCACACAAGAAGCATCGCTGAAGCTTGAATTCCAAAGGTCAGATGGAGGAAAAGAAAGATTTGCACATTCATTGAGAAGAAAATGAGTAGAGATCTTCTTCTCAATGATACACTGTTCTTTGACTTTGGAATATGATAGAATAAAGCAAAATGACTTACTAAATTGGATACGGTTCTTATATTGTGAAATAGCAATTGACCTACACAACTTGACGCAATTTTCATCATGTGTCGTCGAAAAACAACATATGTGCTTCTAATACATGTGTATAGTTACGTTTATCCGACCCCCATAACCCGCTATAGGCGAGAGTCTCAAAGACAATGGAGGAATATTGGTGTTGTTATACTAAAAGAAATGTCAACTGATGTTGAGACAAAATGATATAGTGATATTATGATACCATCTATTACAGTAATAACATCCTGACTCTTTATGTAAGGTGTAAGAAACATAGCAAGTTCAAATAGGCTACAAGACCAGAATACCTTCGGACATTTTTAGAAATAATTGTTGAAAATACAATTTGAGATAAAATACATAGGTTATATAATGAAAATGCATCACCACCCATTGCCTTAAGGTTTTGAATGGATATGGGTTCCACCTCATGTAAGCCTAAGTTTCTACATGGTATTAGAGCAGGTTTAAAATGTGGACTCGCACATTGGCTGGCCCATGATTGGCCATTTATTGTCACTCTCCACTCAAGTCCAGATGTTTATGTCTGACTTATGATTTGTGGTTGATGTCGGGTTCTAAAGCGTGTGTGTTTTCATGACTTACTTGTTGTTTGTGATTGAGTACGAGTTCTAAAGTGCGTGTGTATGCCAACCTACGCTGCCACGTATGTAAGGGCGACTATTGAGGATATAGTCCTAGATTGACACTTTAAGAAAAACATATGGATTATATGAGAATGAGATAGCATCACTCATTCTGTAAAAATTTTGAGTAGATATGAGTTTAAAATAAGCCCAACTTTTACCAAAATGGAAGTAGCAAGAAAATGGAAAGAGAAAAAGGAGGAAAGAAGGACGAAAAGGAGAAAAAATGGGGGAAGGGGAAACAGGGGAGCGAAAAACGTGAAAGTGGCAGCGGCTCGCTTAAGTGTTCATCTAAGGTTTTCTGGAGATATATTTCACATAATTATGTAAGAAGCCTTCAAGTTATATATATATATATATATATATATATATATATATATTTGAAAACAAATAATAATCGAGCTTTTGTCGAGCTACCAACCGAATATTAAGAACGCTACATTCGGCTTGCCAAAATTATTGAGGTGTACATATGATTCGAATTCTTAAAAACTAAACTCAAACTGAACCTTAAACGAGTTAAGTCTATATAACTTATCTACAGTTCGATTCGTGTACAACCTTACCCATGACAGAAGTTGTTAGCGAATGTCATGCCATAATAAGCGGGGTACGTGTACATCATGGTGGATTATTGGTATTCAATTTTGATGATTCATTGGATGTATAGTCAACTCTAATAGTTAAATGTATATACACGTCAAACTTTATTTTAATTTAGCTTGTTGTTAGGCACATTGATTCTTTCTATGTTGTTAAGGAAAATTTAATAATGAAATGTGTGCTTATATATATATATATATATATATATATATATATATATAAACAAAGGTTTGCATTTAGAGTTTTGTTTTATTTCTGCTGAAAGAAGATAAGCAGAGGTGCATGTGACATTGGTTTGGTCTTATCCAATATATATATATACATACATACATATATATATATATATATATATATAGACATACACACACAATATATATACACACACGTAATATGTTTATACATACACACACATGCATACATATACATATACATACATACATACACACATATATATGTGTATATATATATATGTATGTATAAACACAAAAATACGTAATAATAAGTCGAACATACACAAAAACAACATACAAACAAACATAAAAATAAAATACACAAATCAGTTGAAAGAATATATAACAGTTAACTGAACATAACGAGTAACCGAAAAAACACACAACTCCTTTATTCGTAGAATAACCAACATACATAATAACACTCAAAACATACAATCAACACAACTTTTTTATTCTTTATTCGTTGAATGGGACTTCCGTTCAGCATGCTATAGAAAAAAAAAAAAAAAAAACCCTAAGTTTTCTTGACACCATGGCCAACTTGTAGATTCTTAACAAGGGACACGACCACATTATCAATGGGGCTTGGTCCAATCTCTGGTAGTGATAAACGAACCGAACAGTTTGCGAACCGTTTAAGTTTGATTCGAGTTTGTTCATTAATTTTACTTAAACGAGTTGGATTTGAAAACCTAATTAAGTTTGTTTACTAAAACAAGTCGAATTGTTCGCGAATTGTTCGACTCGTTTCAATAGCACTTTGTTTTCGAACCAAACTCGAACAAAATTTAAAGTTACAGTAAACAAACTGAGCCAAACTGTTCGTTTAACTACACAAATTCGAATTCGAAAACCTAGTATTCGATTCAGCTCGATTCGTTAATACCCCTGTGAATCTCTATGTATTCAGTTATTTTCTTAGCACATCTTATGAACAACCCATCCATCATTGCTTCTCCAAAATGACTTGCAAGAGTGGGTTCCAAAACTGTCCTTACGTACGACGACGACAACAACATTACCCATTGTCTTAGATGCTCTCGTCTATGACGAAAAGAGAGTCGGATGTACGCAACCGTACTTCTATCAAATATTATACCCATTTAAACAACTTATAGAGGCTGGGAATAGTTATCATGCGTATTGATGTAATTGATATTTCGAAGGGGGGAAAACAAGCATAAGCTATTTCTGATCATTGTAGTGTTCTTCAAGATAAACGGTTTTTGCAAATAATGTCAAATTTTTGAAAATCTTTTTATCTTCCATATAGTAAAAAAGTAAGAGAAAAAATATAAATGAATAATTAAGTCAGAAACCGGGTATGATTAAATGACATTGGTAAAGCAAAATCAGGTATATAATAAATGATTATTTTTAACACATCAATATAATAAAAAACCAAGTGAACACTCGCCTTTCTTCTCTCTCTCTTTTTTTTAACAATTACTGACTAATTTCTTAATATGCCTATTTCACTTTTAAATTTTTACACAACGTGAAAGAATAAGTTTTCTATAAAACAAGGGATAATTACCTTTTGACTCCTATTGTTTGGCATAATAGTCAATACTTCTCCTAATGTTTAAAAATACACCCTTATCTCCTTTGGTGTTTGGACTAAAAGATAAAATGATATTTTAAAACATAAAATTAAAAAAAATTAAAGAAAAATCAATAATGCTCCTACCCTATTCATCTTCTTCTCCACCACCCTCCCCCTCTCTCCTCCCTCTCCTCCATCTCTTTATCATCATCATTATCATTTTCGTCTTCTTCATTTGAGAAGTCCTCATCTCCGACATCATCATCACCATCATTTTCTTCATCATCACCATCATCTTGCAATGGAGGACATGGAAGAAAACATGAAGTTTTCTCCTTCATCAACTGATTAGGATTGTGTGCAAAGATTGCTCCTGTGTCTCCAACAATTGATCCAACTGCATCCGCGATCTTAGAGCAATCACCTTCCTCAAATAATTAACATACACATGTAGTCCTTATTCCTACATCCTTATAGGCGGGTAAAGTTTAATGAATCTAATAACTTCAAGTGAAACTTGACTGATACTTCTTTGTCGGAATAGTTGTATTCCTACCGATCAACCTAGTGAAAATGCCACCTCTTTGTCCATTGAATGAAAAATGTCTTGCGAGTTAACAAGATAACGATTGTGATGTGGGAGCGGGGCAGGGGAGAGGGAGCTCGGCTGGCTAATGGTGAGAGCAGGGCAGGAGAGAGGGAGCTCGATCGGCGGCAGGTGAGGCGGGGCAGGAAAGATGAAGAAGACATGGGCAAAATAGGCAATTCCTATTATATGTATTTGAATAACATTTTTTAATTAAATCAAGGAGGGATAATAGTGTATTTTTCAAACATGAGGGGGGTAATGATGTATGTTTAAACATTAAAGAGAGTATTAGCTATTATACCAAACACTAGGAGGGCAAAAGGTAATTATCTCATAAAACAATGACATTATTAATCAACAAAATACCTTACAGAAAAGATCATCTCGTAATAGTTAAAATAGAGCTAGAAACATTAGACTTGCTTGGCAAAATGGTATACAAGAACGAAATGAGTAATTGATTGTTGATAGTAGTAGTAGTTACCATGTACAGTTCAGTTGTGATTTAATAGGAGATCCCACTTCTTCAAAAAAAAAAAGTACGGCTAAGTACGTCTCCCGAGACATAGCTCAGTTGGTACTCGGATTGCTCCAAGACTTGCATGGTTCGATTCTAAGAACATGCGCAGTGTAGGTTTTTCATTGCTGTTTGGGTGAACACGTGCAGTATGAGTGTTTCACTGCTATCTTAGCCAAAGACTCAGTTTGGAGTAGACATCTTGTATGAGTTTCTTGTGTATGACATCCCTCAACCTAGTATACCGTTGAGTTATTAATTTGCATTTTCGACAATGTTCTTTGGGCTGAGGTGTTGGAGCCCTCAGGGACTGGGTATGACATTTTATTCCAAGTTAAAATAAGTATTATATTAGATATTTTGTATGTATATTCTGATAATTATTTTACTTCTTCGAAAGAAAATGAGAAATGAAAAAGAAAGTTAGAAAGAGAACAGAATAACAAACACGGTTGGAAGGTGGAACCGACAATCATTTTGCTTGTGGCTCCACCGCCGGCACCGCAGTAGTTTCTGTTTCCCTGTTAAGCTGCGCCGTCGCCGTTTTCTGGCCATATTTACAACTCGATAGCTGCATCATACTGGAGAAACCGACAGTCATTTTGCTTATCAGATTTCTAGGTCTCGGCATATCTACGATATTCCTAGTAGATTTACATGTCATTTTGATTGGACTGGAACGAAGATGTATAATCACTCTCCTGTTAGTCAAAACAGCGGCGGTGGACAAACTGAATTCGCAATGCTTCAAGCCACTATGCAAGCTATTGAATTCGCTTGCAGTTCCATTCAGGTTTTTCAAGTTTTACTTCTACAGTTAATTCGTCTGTTCGTTTTCCTTTTTCTCTTTTTGTGAGGAAAACTGGACGTATTGTTTGACTGACTCTCACCCTCCTCAGACCATAGACTCGTTGTTGTCGTCCTGTTTCCTGCAACTTATAATGCAGCCGTGGACAATTGTTGGACTTACACAGGAACTTCTTGCCTCTGTCACTCGTTTGTAGTCGTCTTTTGTGAATAATTGTCATGGTCTTTGCATTTCGCTAATGTGCTGTATTTGGAATAATGACTTTTTCTGGGCAAGTTTATAATCTCCTACTCTGATTCTGTGATATGCAATACTCTATGACATAGGGGAAGAATTAGGAATTTGAATTCCGTAGTTAATCAACTATTATGAATTGAGGCATATCTTGGTCTAGTGGCTTGATTGTAAATATTTGCTGTTAATTCAAACTAGACAGTGACTTGAAACTGTAAAGAGTATTTTGTTTAATGTGAAGATATTTTGTTGTATGTAATCACTGTCAGCCTTCATGAGAATGTATATACCAACCACAATTTTCCTCTTTGCTAGATGCATGCCAATCCAATTGCGGCAGAAGAGACCATTTTGTCACTCAGCCATTCTTCCCGGCCTTACAAGGCATGCCAGTTTATTCTGGGTATGTTTTTTTTTTCTTCAAGTTATTCTGGATATGTTCACTGTGCTAGTTCTTCTTCTTGTGTGTATGAGTGTGTGTTTAGAAGTTATGCTGGTTTCCATGGGTGTGTGTGTTGCGCTTGCGTGCTGCCTAGAGTTTAACTTAAATCACCCTTATCATATGAGATTTTAGATATTAATTCCTCCTCCTTTTCCTCCTTTTCACCTGAGATTCGTTTGCTTCTCAGTGTGCCATTCTAGTTGTTACTTCTTTTCTGACTCTTCTTCTTGTGCTTCAAAATTAACCTTTATGAACATGAACTTTCGTTCGTCTATTTCTTCCTTTAAAACCACTAGGGTTCAGACCGGTTTGGGAAGATAGTGTCAGCCTGCACTGGTCCCTTCTCTCTACCGCTCTGTTGTCCTCATGACCATCCTTTTCCTTTTCCCACGTGGTGGGATAACTTGCATAATTTCCCCCAGTATGTCAATTGTCCAGCTACTATTGTCCATGATGTTGACTGTCTTCTGTTTCATACCCTTTTTGGTCCTATCTGCTTCGACCACCTTTTTCTCTTCTCCTATTTTTCCTCCTTCCCTCCTTCCCTTTCATATCTCTGTGGCTGGTCCTTTTATCCTCTTGGGCACTGTTGGGTGCTGAAGGCAAAAACTTTGCAATTTGCTGGGAATCGTTTGTATTCAACTCGTTGGTTCATTTTTCTCTCTGTATCTGTGAACGTGGGGATCATTTGTGGTGGTCTTTTATGGTTTATATACATAATTTAGCATAAGCCACTCTGCCTTGCACTCCGGTCATTTTGTCCAAACAGATAGGCGTGTCCACGAATCTGCCTATTTAATCTAGAGCAGCTGATAAAAACTGCAGTCAAAAACCATGCAGCTTAATCTACACAGGGGCTTTTTGTGGTTTGATTTGGTCCAAGCCCATTGCAGCAAGAACATCAATTTACTTCTCACTATAGTTGGAGATTACTCCATACTTGTTGGAGGCTCTCCTCAGATTGATTATCATAAAATTGGAGCTTCTGTAAAGGCCAAATTGCCATGGGTTCTTTTTGTGATATCGTTACCTTCATGTTCGAAATGGCTTTGTCGTTAGTTTGAGAAAGTTTAGATTAAGTCTCAGTTGTGAATAGTTTGTTGTGATAAAAGCTGAAAACCATCTCACTTTTGCTTTTGAGATCAACATTAACTAACTATGAAGAACTCCAGAAAATTCTCAGGTACCAAATGCAAGGTTTCAGGCTGCTGGAGCAATCCGAGAAGCAGCTATTAGAGAATGGACATTTCTCACGGAGAATGAAAGGACAGGACTAATAAGGTATAACGTTGAAGCCTGTGTAGAATTTTCAAGCAGTTATTATTTAATAATGTTGGGTCTTTCTCTTCCCAGTAAAGACCTATAAGGTGAAACCATGATCATTGGGAAATTTTGGTTTCTTTGGGAGTCAATTGGGAGTGGGTGGAAAGGGAGAGATGAGAGAGGAAAGATACTAAAATAATCTGGAACTAGGCTATCTGTTCATTACTTGGTGTTTTTCCCTAGGTGAAGTTCTTATTTTTCCCGTAAAAATAGATTATGTGGTCATTTTGTTTCATTTCATGAAAAAAAAGGAGTTTTTGGATCAAATAGTGTATAGATGTTCATTTTCCTGACCCCCTTCTTCTTTTCATTGCCTTCCAAATTGAACTGTGATATTATTACATTTTTGATTCATTTCTTTTTGCAGTTTTTGCTTGTCCTTTGCAATGCAACATGCCAGTTCACCTGAAGGTTATGTCCAAGCAAAAGTTGCATCAGTTGCTGCTCAGTTACTGAAACGGGGTTGGTAAGTTGCTCATGCTGTAAAAACGTTCAATTTCGCTCGTTTAGCACTTCAATGACCATGATAACGTGCAAGGAAACATTGGCTTGAAGAACTTGATAAACCTGGTGCATGCACGTATCAGGAAACTGTGTATGGTTGAGTAAATTTGCAAATAATAACCAGTGCCTCCTCTTTAGTACTCACCCAGAAATCTGAGAGCACTTGTTTTTCAGATGTCCATTTTTAGAAGAGGTTTGGAAAAATGCACTTAGTAAATTAAACTGCACCACCTTCACAACCTCCTGGGCCAACCTTCAAAGCTGGCTCCTAGGACACCAATGGCGTTCCTTTTTTCAAAAGGAGCTGGTACGCCTTGGTCTAGCTGGAGTAGTTTACTCTATCTGGAGGGAACGCAACCAAGGGTACCACACTGCACTTACGAAAAATGCCCAGACAATTAGTGGAGAAGTGATCCAAAACATTAGACTAGCGGCAACCTCTTGGAAAAACATTAGAAAATCCTAATACAATTGGGAAATAGCAGTCAACGTGGGAGTGTCAACGCGCATTTTCTCTACTTAATTGTTATGGTTTTTCTAAGAACAGTTGCATTAATGGCTCAAATTGAATCAACACCTTATATTTGCTGGAACCCTTTTCAGATTTGCCGCCCTAAGTACTACAAAACAGACCATTGTGCTTCAGTTAGTTGTCATTTGCAGGTACCACCACGAAATAGGCCAATAGATTCTACACACAAACTGGCCAAATGTTCCAGGAAGGGGATGGTCATGAACAGGAGAAATGTTGGACATGCGATGGATTATCGTACGGAGATGTTCAACCTTCTTGTGTGTGCCTGCAATCATTTCTGCGGGTTGGCCTGTTATCATCAGTCTCCCGATCTATCACTTGGCTACCCAAATAGCCCAGATTGGCCAGGACACAGAACGCAAAATTGGGGATACTGAGTGCCTCTTTGCTTTGCTCAGTAGGCTTGGAATGTTATCTAGTATTTCACTATGTATAGGAGCTCTATTTTTGGAATTGACAAAGTTTCAAAATCTAGCCTTTTGCTCTTATTGTAGCGAAACTGTATAGAAATTAATTCCCAGATTTTATATATCTGGGTGATAAATAAAGATCAACAAGACAATAAATAGTAGTCTTCAAAATGGCAGAAGACTGAAATCAATAATTTCAGTATATCATTCATTTATGACTTTGAGTCCTTATTTATACACTTGGTAACCAACGGTTACATTCCTAACGGTAACCTGTAGAACATTTTAAACTAAGTATACAAGTCATTGTCCTATATCTATCTAATACTATACGTATACAAAGTATTCTATATACATGGTTTTCTTCTAATAATTTCAACACTCCCCCTCAAGCTTGGTGTATATGTTGATACAACCAAGCTTGACAACAAGTGTAAGAAACGTGTGAACTGATACAGGTTTTGTAAAAATATCCGCAATTTGATTCTTGGATGTAATGTGTTCGATGGCAAGAGTCTTGTCTTCAATCTTCTCTCGAATAAAATGTCTATCAATTTCAACGTGTTTTGATTTGTCGTGTTGTGTTGGATTCTCAGCCATATTGATTGCAGATATATTATCACAAAATATTCGTATAGGTAGAGTCATATCCATCTTCAGTTCCTCAAGAACTTTCTTGAGCCATAATCCTTCACATAAGCCGACTGCTAGAGCACGTAATTCTGACTCAGCACTGCTGCGTGAAACAACTCCTTTTTTTTTACTTCGCCAGGTCACCAATTTACCCCACACAAATGTTCCATATCCAGTAGTAGATCTCCAATCAGTTTGTGACCCAGCCCAATCTGCATCAGTGTAGACTAAAATCTGCCTATCTGGCTGCCGCTTAAATAGTAGCCCCTGTCCCGGAGCAGCCTTCAAATACCTGAGAATCCTTAAGGCAGCCTTAAGATATTCGTTAGTAGGATCATGCATAAATTGAGAAACATAACTAACAGCATAACAGATATCAGGGCGAGTATGCGATAAGTAAATAAGTTTACCTACTAATCTTTGATATTGTACCTTATCAGTGGGAGTAGTATCCCATAATTTTTTCGGTTTTCTCCCAGGTTCCATAGGAGTTGACACTGGTTTACACCCAAGCATACCTGTCTCATTTAGTAAATCTAATACATATTTTCTTTGCTTAATTCATTTTTAGTTCTAGCGACTTCCATGCCTAGAAAATACCTTAGTTGTCCTAAATCCTTAACCTCAAACTCGGCTGACAATTGTTTCTTAATTAAACTTATACCGTGAACATCACTCCCAGTAAGTATAATATCGTCAACATATACAATGAGCACCGTGATGGTATGACTGCTAGAAAAACGAACAAACAAAGTATGATCACTGTGAGTTTGTCTAAAACCATATTTAAGAACAACTGAAGTAAATCGTTTAAACCAAGCTCGAGGAGATTGTTTTAAACCATATAATGACCTTTTTAATCTACAAATCATGCCTTTGTTCTTACCGCCGTCAAATCCTGGAGGGAAATCCATGTAAACTTCTTCCTGCAAATCACCATTTAAGAATGCATTTTTTATATCTAATTGAAATAAATCCCAATCTAAATTTACTGCTAGCGAAAAAATGATTCGTATTGTATTTAATTTTGCTACAGGTGCAAATGTTTCTGTATAATCTATACCATACGTTTGTGTAAACCCTTTTGCTACTAGCCTTGCTTTATATCTATTTATGGTTCCATTAGCATTGTATTTGACTGAAAAAATCCATCTGCAACCTACAGTTTTGATTCCAGTTCTGCGAGCAACAATATCCCAGGTTTTGTTTTTAGTTAAAGCCTGCATTTCTTCTAGGACAGCAGCACGCCACTGGGGATGCCTAAGTGCATCCTCAATGGACTTAGGAAGTTTCTGGTTATCTAAGGAGCACGTAAAAGTCTTAAAGTTTCCATTCAGTTTATCATAAGCAAGGAAGTTATACAAAGGGTGCTTAGTACATTCTCTAACTCCTTTCCTAAGAGCAATTGGTAAATCATCTGTTGATTGTTCCCCTGCAACGGTATTTACCTCAGAACTGGATTCATCAATTCTTAAATGTGAAGCTGGATTATTTCGTCTAGTGTATACTTTGGTAATTGGCAATTCCATCCTATTCTTCAGTGAGGTTCCTTCTTTCGAAGACTCAGTATCCGGCTGAATTTCAGTTGGGTTTACTAATTCACTTGGGTAAACATATTTGTTCGGTTCACTAGTAACAATATCTAGGATATTCCAAAACTGATCTATACCTCTTACGGTATCATCTTCTCTATTGAAATAGTGTGCCCTTTTTTCATCAAACTCTACATCAAGTGAAACAAACATTTTCCTAGTCACCGGACAATAGCACTTAAATCCCTTTTGGGAACTTGAGTAACCTAAGAAAATACATTTATGTGTCCTTCTATCTAGTTTTGTACGAAGATGAGGTTGAACATATACATATACCACACAACCAAATACACGAAATGGTAATATAGACACAAGTTTAGTATCTGGATATTTTGCAAGTAAAAGATCCTTTGGTGTTTTAAAAGAAAGTACTCGTGAAGGCAATCTATTAATAAGGTACGCAGCCGTGAGGATTGCCTCTCCCCAAAATACCTTTGGGGTGTTAGTAAAAAACATAATTGATCGTGCCACCTCTAATAGGTGTCTATTTTTCCTCTCAGCAATGCCATTTTGCTGAGGGGTATATGTGCAAGAAGTTTGATGGTGTATGCCTAAACTCTCTAGATAATCCTTCAGTTCTTTGTTAATATACTCAGTGCCATTATCACTTCTAAGCACCTTAATTGTGGTATTAAACTGGTTTTTAATCAGAGAAATATAAGTTTTCACAATGTGCCCTACGTCACTTTTATTCTTCATTAGGTATACCCATGTCAATCTAGTATGATCATCCACAAATGTAATGAACCACCTAGCACCATTCAAGCTTGCAACTCTAGATGGACCCCATACGTCCGAATGAACCAAGTTAAAAGGACTGCTACATTCATACGGTTTTGAAAGATACCTGCCTTTAGTATGCTTAGCAAGAATACAGGTTTCGCATTTCAAGTCACACACTGGAACATTGTAAAATAAATGTGGCATTAATCTTTTTAAATACAAAAAATTAGGATGTCCTAATCTAGTGTGCCACAACAAAATATTTTCCAGACAACTTGTTTTTGAGTCATTGCAAAACATAGTTCTAGAACTATTACAAACAGATTTTCTGGAATCCAAAATGTCACACGCAGATGATTCATTTTCATGCTGTTTTTCTTCTGACTGGAACATGTATAGACCATTTAATTGTCTAGCATTGCCAATCATCTTTCGCAAATGTGTCTCCTGAAATAGATATTCAGAAGATGAGAACACTGCTACACAATTATTATCATGTGTTAGTTTGCTAATTGAAATCAGATTAAAGCTTATACATGGTACATACAAAACATTTTTCAGGGTGAGTCCAGAAGTAAGTTTAACCATTCCCCTTCCCAACACATTCAAACTCACGCCATTAGCAATTTCTACCCTTTTCGGATGTATAAACTGCTCATAATCATTCAGAATAGTAAAAATGTTGGTCATATGGTCTGATGCTCCAGAATCAATGATCCAGGAGTACCAAGAACCATCTGACCTAGTACCTCTCATAGAAGCCATGGTAGCCTGACTAGTCTGTGCCTCACTCTGCTGACCATGCGTGTACCCATTAGGTTGTTGCTGTTGTGAAAGAAGTTGTACAAGGGCCTCCACTTGTTGAGTGAGTCTTGACTCTGAATCCTTGTAACATGCAGAGTTAGCAGACGATGACTTTCCATTTCCTGTACCCCATGATGGTGAAAAACGAGTAGGAGGTGGACCATTTTGTTGCTGAGACTGATTGAGTCTTTGGAGTTTAAAACAGTTGTCAACAGAGTGACCTTTTTTGTTGCAGAATTTACATATTTGAGTTTGTTTATAGTGAAAGCGTTGAGTAGCTTGGCCTGAGTTTTTTCTGACTATTAACCCAGAGGAATCTGGAGTGGCAGACTGGTTACCTAGGGTAACATTTTCAGATGTTGAGGAAGGATTTCTATTGTGAGGGAGAACAGACGTGTTGGTGACTAGAGCAGAAGACTCATTTGGTAAGTTGGACACTGTACCCATCATGACTTTCAACCTACTTTCTTCATGTCTGACTTCAGAAAATGCAGTATTTAGGTTAGGTAGAGGTTTCATACCAAGAATTCTACTCCTAACAGAATCAAGTTCCTTTTTTAGACCATGCAGGAAACGAAACACCCGCTTTACCTCTATAAATTTTTTGAATTCAATATCATCAGTAGGAGATGTCCATGCATGTTCTTCAAACATGTCAATTTGTTGCCATAAGCGTGTGAGATTAGAGTAATATGTACTTACAGAGCTTTCTCCTTGACGAATATCTTGCAACTGGGACTCAAGCTCGTAGATCTCAGACACGTTGTCCCTTTTTGAGTACAACTCTTTTGCAGCTGTCCAAATAGCAGCAGTAGGATACAAGATGAAGTTGTTTCCAATATCAGGTAACATAGATCCGATTAGCCATGACATAATCATGGAATTTTCTGAGCGCCATTGTCGGTACTTTGGGTCAGTGGGTGCTGGAGTAGGCAAATGACCATAGAGATAGTCATCTTTGCCACGGCCTACTATAAACATCTCTACTGCTTTGCTCCAAGGCAGATAATTGTGACCCATAAGTTTGTGATTAGTAATCATTATAGGATTTCCATCTATACTACTTGGCAACTGAGTTTGAACACTTTCTGGTGTTGGTTCACTCAGAGTAGCGGAAGAGGTTTCAGATGTTTCAGGTACTGTAGCCATAAGAGCAATTTTCTGTGAGATAGATGAAGAGATGATTTCGTATGGAGTAGGAGGAAGTTGAAGGAAGTGAAAGATGAAGAATAAAAGTGAAAAATTAGTGGGATTGCTTTTACCCGAGAAAGATGTTTTAATAGAACTGTCCTTTCTTCTTGGGACAAGAAGAAAATATCCCCGAAATCTAGGTGAGAAATTTCGAGAAGGCGGAATTCAAAAAAAAATGGGTAAGAGAAAAAAAAGGATGGGTAATAAATGCTTGATAAAGTTGATGTGTACGAATCTTGTAAAATCACAACCAAGGATACTAAGCTTCCCCGGGAAGCTTTGTAATTAAAAAATATATTTATTTTTTTTCTGTCTCCAAGACTTCACAAATTTGGACTTCCTTTCCCCTTGTTTCTTCTAAGCTTGACAGCTGTCCCACTTTCTATTATTTGCCACCAGCTGTCCCACTTTCGTTCCAAATGGTGTTTTCCTTTAACAAACACAAACGATTAAACAAAGATTTGTTTCTTCTTCTTCAGTGCGTTTCAGCCAGTCTGAACTTTCTTCTTTCTTCAACTCAAGATAAAAATTCCAGCAACAGGTCTTATGAGATGAAACTGCAGATTTTATAACAAGTTGACGATGTAGAAGCAAGAGAGCACCAAAGCTCTGATACCATATAGAAATTAATTCCCAGATTTTATATATCTGGGTGATAAATAAAGATCAACAAGACAATAAATAGTAGTCTTCAAAATGGCAGAAGACTGAAATCAATAATTTCAGTATATCATTCATTTATGACTTTGAGTCCTTATTTATACACTTGGTAACCAACGGTTACATTCCTAACGGTAAGCTGTAGAACATTTTAAACTAAGTATACAAGTCATTGTCCTATATCTATCTAATACTATACGTATACACAGTATTCTATATACATGGTTTTCTTCTAATAATTTCAACAAACTGTCTTTTTGTATTTTGCGAAAACCCTCTTGCGGCCTCATTGCTAACACCTATCCATGGTGTGCAACCTTGTAAATTTTCCATCGATCTTTCTATAAAATTTAAATTACAAAAAAAAATTGCCTTGGGTAATCATGGGTAATTTCAACATCATCATGGAGGCTGGAGGACTTGGTATACCTGCCCTACATCTCATAAATAATGCTTACATTATGAAAAACATATGAGCATTTGCCAAAAAAGGACAGTCTTTGGGTAAAATGGGTCCACATTGTCATTTTAAAGAGCAAATCAATGTGGGAGGTTCAACCCAAGAAATTGGACTCTTGAATATGAAAGAGAACACTTTTGATAAGGGACCAATACTCCCAGTTCATCAAGAAAGTCTTTGAGGATAGAGTTAGTACATCTTTCTAGAGTGATCCATAGCACCTATGGGGTTCTCTGAATATAAACTTCCCTGAATTAGCAAGGGAACTGTGCATTAGATTGGATGCAAAAGTTGTAGATGATTGAAGGAAACCAATGTAGGATTCCTTTTGGCAGGAGATGATACTCTCAAGTAATTGAATTCAACAATGTTTGTAACACCATTCAACTTATTCAAGAAGAAGATTGCTGGGCTTGGATGCCTGATCCAGAATTTTTTTTTTGTTAGAAGTGTTGTACTGGCCATTTCAAGATCTTATACAAATGTAAATTGGGCAAACGTTGTCTCCTGTATGACTGGCTTACTAGAAGACGATACACAAGATAAACTACTTGACTGGAGCATTATTGATTCTAACACTCGTGTTCATGACAGGGGTTTAGAGAATCATCACCACCTGTTTTTTTAATGCAGCTTTTCCGAAAGTTAGTTCACTGTTCTTCAACAATTTCACTGCAATGTTTTTTTTCCTAACTGGGATAAGATTATGAATTGGATGCAAGGTGGCTGAATTGGATGTAAGGTGGCTCGTGGATATCTAAGTTTTAGAAAGACCTGGTCTATTTTGCATTTGCTGCAACAGTTTACATCATTTGGAGGCAAAGAAACCTTAGCTTCCTCCACAACATTGGGAAAGATTGGCAGAGTTCAACAAAGAAAATCATGCTGAACATAAGATCATGTACAACTTCTTGGAGAAACATTAGACGAAACAAAATCAACTAGGATATTGCCACGAGCCTATGTTTTCCTTTGAAGACCTTCCACTGTTAACCCTGTTCGCTTGTTGCGGTTTTTGTTTACCGTTTTTTTTACTCTTTTGATGTGTTCAATTGGAATTACAGTGTCTTATGTTTTGAGTGGTCAGGATTGTTTTGGATTGATAAATATCTATCCCCTGCACTATGGTTACAATATTTTGACGTTGAGCTTGCATGCCTGGTTTGGATTGTCTTATCTATTATTATCTGCATGCTTGAATGTGGTCTATCAGGGTTTACTGCATATATGGCTAAGTCAGTCATTAAGATCATCATTTCACAACCTAGATGACATTTTTTGTATCACTTGTAACTGCAGTTTCTTTTGTCTTCATCTAATATCCACTTCCTATCTGGATATATATGGACTTGGGAAGATTTTGTTTATTAAGCTAGGCACTCTCTTCTACTTCTGTTGTATCCTGACAATAGTATCATGGGATTGCTTATTATAATGATAAGGGATGATGACTGCTTTGCTTTCATTTTGAGCCTTCTGTATATAGAGGCTGACAGTTTGAAAGTGTTTAAAAGTTAGGTACCAAAGTTTCTAACAAACTTTAAGTTATAAATAATGATATAAGAGAATATCTTCCTGACAACTTTTCCAAGGATATAAAAAATTTGAGATCTTCATATTATTCAAATCAGTAGGCCCGCTAGGACTCAAGACTCGTACCAAGTCTTTTCTTCTTCTTTTTTCTTTTTTGGGTAAATGAGAATTTGTATAATCTCATATAAGCAAGGGAGTAGCCTAAGCTATTTATAAAATGGAGAAAAGGTCTCCTTAAAAGTATTTAAACCACCTATCTCGCACTACCAGATCCCTATACAAATATGTTATGATCAAACAGCAATTAACGCTTCAATGTAGTCTGTCTGATTCATCTCCAGCTGCTAACTTAAGAGGCTAACATTTTCGAAGATTTACTGACCTTTAACAAGCTTGTCCTTCCTCTGCTTCCGGAACTGTAGGTGGTTCCTCTCTAGCCAGTTTCCAAAGATAACAGCAGCCAGCCAAAGTAACAAGAGGTTTAATTGGAATTTTGATAGTCCTAGAACACCCTGACCCTCATAGCATGATATCTTGCATTGGGACCGACGGTACTTGCTTTAATCAGCCCGACTAGAAACCCCCAAATTGCCCCAGAGTAGGGACATATAAAGAATAAATGGTCTCTATTCTCCTACTCTTCATGCAAAGAACATGTTTGGAATTTGAAGTCAAGCCCCATTCCAGCATCTTGTCTTGGCCTGTTAGTTTATCAAGACAGACTGACAACATAACAAAAGCACAACTTGGCACATGGCTTTTTGATCAAACAAGACCAGCCAAGGAAACCTTTATCTGCTGGCCTACCTGTGAAGAAAGGGCTGAACTAAAAACCTTGTCTCAGCTTGTTTCTAAGTAAGTAAATTTTCATTGCTTGATATTTTAACGTTTACAGAAGGAAAAAAAAGTAACTTCATTTTCTAACACAGTCAGAATTGGTAGTGCCCATCCAGGGATTCTTTCAAATTTGGGTGCGAATAGTCTTGAAATTAGTGTGTTCAAACCATCCTTTCATAAACCTGAAGGACTTGGAACCAAAATTCTGCTGGCCTTAGATAGTAGGGCCTCAAAGTCCAGATGATGATGTTGGAAAGTGACATATCATGTGTCTGAACGGAGCATCCTACCATTTTTAGTGAAAACTCCTAGTACTCCAAGTAAATTTAGAGTCTTTAGCATGATTTCCGAGAAGCTAGTATCTTGTATGCAATTCTCAAAGTCCGCTGCTTCCGTTCTATTTAACTTTTTCCCTTCCGTATTGCTCCTCAATTTGGAAACGTTTTTTATATTTCTTACTGTTTGAATGAACAGGCTTTTCCCTTTCCCCTCTTTTGCGACAGTTGCAATTTGCTTAAGAAAAAAATTACCACTATGTTAGTTCAACTACCATTCAGGCTTTTTTTACACTGTCATTTGTCACAGAATTCCATCCATCTCTCTATCAACTTGAAATTGGTAAAGGCTGTAAAGTTAAATGCTTATTATCTTGCTGTCCCATAAGTTGAACCTAAGCATGTTCTATTATCGCTGTTGAAGTAGTTATTTGATACATATTGATTAATATACTAACTAATGAGAAGATGGTACTGAAAACCCTTTTGACTTTTTGTTGTTGTCCAGGCTTGACCTCACATCTATGGCCAAGGAAAATATTTTTCTTCAGGTATTAAAAATATTCCTCAGCGTGCAAATATGGGTTGAGAATTATGCTTCTATGTCTATGTATGTTTATTGTATATGCATACATATATACATACGTTTGTATATACATATAAAATCTGTACGCATATGCGTGTATATGATTTTGAGGAAATTATGATACCTTTGCTTTTGTTGTTGAATTATTTGGTTTATGGAACTATATTTGTGAATCTTCTAGATCATATGACTGCTTTGAATATTTGGAGAATGAATATTGAATTTTCAAGTGTACGTATAAGATAGCTGTAAGTGATGCTCACTTGTGGCATATGATATGATACACTTATAAGTTGATATACTGTATGGATCTGATCTCAGATTAAAGTCTTCAATCAAATGGAACGAATGCAGAAGATTGAGATGCATTAGTAGCTTAATTTAATACCATTTTACATATGTTTCTAGTCAAGCAAGTCTTGCACCTGGCTAACACAGAAAAAAGCCAACCAGACCTCTCTCGGTTTTAGATGAAAGCCTCGGCGCTTGCGTTCTATGGGAATTTCAATAGTAATGTAGTATCTAAGACACTAGTTGCACTATCAACAGGTAACCAAGTTGCCTGGTAGGAAACTCGGGGATTATATGCGGAACAACTTATCCAAAATCCTTGTGTGAGTGACTAGCCCTAGGTTATGCCATACCCATATAAACAAGGTAAAAAGGGAAAAGAGAACCTCAAAGCTACTTTTTGCAGTGAAGCTATCGAACACCGGCGGCATAAATCAACTTTTGACCTATTGGTCCTAGTATAATAGGCGGCCGAATGGCCGCGCCATGGGGATCTACACCTGCCATGGTCCTAGTATCTTAGGAGCAGAATCCTGTCTGACTGACCCTACCATGATAGAATAACTGAGTTAAGTCAACATGTCCTTTTTATTCCACTGGATGTCTTTTTCTGCTGGTATGCTATATGGCATACAGAACATATGCGGATGCGTTTGGCATTAGGAAAGAAACTAAATGCTCTTTTTGGCTTTGTAGTTCATGTTGACTAACTAGACTAGTAAACGTGTATCTAGGTTGGCCAGATTTTTCTTTTTGATAGTGTTGCTTGATGCTATCAATCATGTTCCTGTTAAAGTGATTTCACAAATCTCAATTCCTGCACAGTTGACTTGAGATTGAGTTGGGCTTCTGAAGCCTTTACAGTTGAGAAAAGAAAATATGTAGTTCTTGGCTTGTTGGTATGTGATTCAGGTTCTGATTTCCTAGCATTGCGTCAATTGAAAGATATTAGAGGAGGAAAACATAGAGAAACGAATAAGAATAAAACAGTTTCATAGTCGATTACCTCCTGTCTAGACAATTAAAATTCTGTGTACTACTGTGCAAAGTGTAAGCTGGAAATGTAACCTTCACAGATCTGCAATTCTTGAAAAGGAATGAATTGGTGGATGGTTTTATTTGGTGACACTTCTTGTGCATTTGAGCCCGTCTGGATGACTGAGTTCCTAAATGTTTTACACTCCAGGTGAAACTGGTCATTGCTGGCACCCACGGCCGAGATGTGCAGTTCGCTGGAATTAATTTCTTGGAATCCCTGGTACTTTTGATTATGAGAGTGTGAAGCAATTAATCGTCTTCCTATTAATCCTCCTGGGTGATTTTATTGGAAAATTGATATATATGTTTCTTTATTTGAGTTTCTTGGGAGGAACAGTCATATGGTTTATTGAAGATAGGTTATGTTTTTGACTTGTTCGTCACTAACGGCCAGACAATTTAGCCGTAGACCATCGTATCTTTATGGCTTAGTGTTTCAACCTTCTTCTTGACGTTAATTTTTCTCTTGCTAAGGTATCTGAATTTTCACCTTCTACTTCAAGTGCTATGGGTCTTCCCCGAGAGTTTCATGATAAATGTTGCACATCATTGGAGCTGGATTATTTGAAGGTCTTCTGACATAGGTCCTTTTACATTTTCAAATCTACATATTATCTTTCGCTACCTCGTAGGCTTTTGCATAAGTTATTACTTTCTCACATTACATTTAGCCAGTGCTTTTCTGCTTCTCTTGGTTTCTCAGACATTCTACACCTGGGCTCAAGAGGCTGCAATAAGCGTCTCCAGTACAATAATTGCGTCTGGATCTACCACACCTGAGGGGAGAGTGTGCTCTGCATCACTCCGTCTTATGCTACAGATTTTGAATTGGGACTTTAAGTGCATTAAAAGTGCAATAGGCAATGGAGATAGAGGCGCAGCTGTTTTTTCTGATGGATGTAAGGTGGACAGCTACTCTACAACTAAGACTGAATGTAATCTAGTGCAGGTAGCAATTTATAATCTTGCACTAATTAACAAAAAAAAAAATTATCTTGCACTATGTTGATGGTCTGTGCAAGATTTTTCTGCTTAATGTGATATGTGAACTAATCTTAGCACAGCCAAGTTCTAGTGGATAAAAAAAAAGATAGTTTCTTGGTCTCTCTGCATGTTTTGATGAACTGCTTTTTGTGTTTTTCAGTATTTCCTTTTTTTTTACATCTTGCAGCCTGGTCCAGCTTGGCGGGATTTGCTTTTAATCAGTGGTCAAGTTGCTTGGCTTTTGAACCTTTACAGTGCGCTACGACAAAATTGCTCCTCTGAATGTTATTGGCTGGACAGTCCTCTGGCTGTCTCAGCTCGGAAACTCATAGTACAATTCTGTTCCTTGACAGGCACAGTATTTCCACCTGGTACAGTCATTTCTTAGTACATCCCTCTGATGATGTTGGCTCTCTTCTATTTCTGTATCTTATGTATGTCTGCATCTAAGAAGAGAATATTGCAAGATGTTCTGCAGATGTTATTTTGTAAAACTTGTTATGTCTTTGAAAGATGGGTACTTGTCTTGTCTGAATAAAATGGGTATAGTTCTGTACTTGTTTTCTTTGTACAATCATGACTGAATTGCGGGCCTATGGTAGATTAGATGTGCATCAATCTGGGCTAGTATTTTTCTCTTTCCAATTTGATATTTGCATATGAAACAATAGGTCAGCATCTTTGTGATTGAATTGTAGTTTTATTTAACTTATATGGTATGTTAATTTATCGTGTGTTTATATAGATTATTCAAGGTCAGAAAGTAGTTCCTGTGAAAATCTGTGTGATACTCTGTCTGTTTGTTTGCTGATCTGTTATTGTAAGGAGTATAGTCATTTAAGAAGTATGTCCAGATATAATGAAACTGTGTACATGCATTTGTCTCGCTATTGTTAGAAAAACTTTTCAGAAGATATTGTATAAGCTATTTGAGCTCTTTATATTGAAGTTTGAATACTTGAGCTTTATGCGTCTTCCAGTCTAACCGTTTAATTATGAAGAAAGTGAATATTGAATCCTTTTAAGTTTACACCCAATATTTTTTTTATTTTTATTTTTAAATTCTAGCTTAGGATTTCATTCCATAAATCAGGGAAAAATATGAAAAATTTTGTTTAAAGAGAACCAAAATGAATGAAAAAGGAAAAACAATGGAGAAAAAGAAAAAGAGAAACTCCAGATATATCCCATTACCTCCTACGAGCTCACCCTGCCCCTGTACAAAAGCTTGCACAGATAGGCAATAACTTACGGCAATCCCCCAGTCAGTCCTTTTATTGCTAATATTTCTCCAGGATTTAAGAGAAGATCGACTAAAATTTATGCTCTCCTTTATCCTGCTTTGACTGATCTGTTCTCTGCGTGGAATATGCTTAGATTCTTTTCTCTCCAATAACATATGCAGTCACAGCCTTTGTGGACTTCCTTTTGAAACTTAGATCCCAATTATCAGAGTTGTACCAATCCAATATCTATTACCTTCCGGAGAAACTTTGATCACATGAGTCATTTTGAGGACGCAAATGCCAAATTACTTGGAAATGAAGGAAAAATAACTATTCCTGTTTTCTTGCTGTTCTCCATAAAGCACACAGCTTGTCTCACCAACCACCGTCAACTCTAGAAGCTCGTCTTTTGTTGATAGCCTGTTCCCACAAGCCAACAGAACATGAAAGAGTACCTGGTTATGTACCTCTTTTGCCACAATTTCAGCCCAAGAAATCTTTTGAGCCTGGATATCTTGGGCCATCATTGCACTTCCGATCGAACATCCATGATTTGGAGTCCATTCCCATGAATCCTCCATTTTGAATCTTGTTTGCTGGAAGGGACAGGCATTTGGTCATAAAATCATCCAACCCTCCTGATTTTGATCGCTACCATTCTCTTTCTTTTGTATATCCAGAGACGCTTGCGATTTTTTTCTTAGTCTACCCTAGGGATGCCAAAGGTCATCCAAAAACATGGTGGACGGAGCCTTCCCAATTACCTTTTTTAAGAATGGTGTTCTAAAGCTTCTGCTTGTAGCATTTTTCAAGTCCATGAGTCAGCTGATTTTCTCTGGTCTTCCGATGTAGATGCCCATTTCACCCATAACGATAACGAGTCCGTAGCCATCAGTCTTCCTCGAATAAGCGTGTCTTCCCTGCTTTTGTTACTCCCCCTGCTTGTACAGTTTAGATATCATTTCTGGTGTTGTCCGTTAGTGCATTACACTGTAGTTGGCCTTGACTTAAGAAAAGGCGCTTGATTAATGTATGGAAACTAATGCTTACATGTGCCACATAATAGACAGCATATATGTGTTTAAATATCGATATATGAGGTCAATATGTCCTACTTCTGCTTGGATGTTATATGGCATGCAAAATGTATGGGTTTGGCACCAGAAAAGAAACTGACTTGTTTTGTTTGACTGGCTCCACCACACCTTGAGTAATCAGAAAAGGTAGGTTTCCCTCCTTATGATGCAAGACATTCCAAGTGATGCCAGTTGAATGAGAATTTATGCTACAGTAGCCTCTCTCTCTCTCTCTCTCTCTCTCTCTCTCTCTCTCTCTCTCTCTCTCTCTCTCTCTCTCTTCCCATTTATGCTTGATGCTTTTCTCTTCAATTGTAGATACTGGTACTCTTGTTAGAGTGGGCAGCAAATTTATTCATTTAAACCTTAACTTGTCAAGTGCAATTATTACGTTTGACTGTACTTGTACTTGCTTATCGGCGGTTGTGGTTTTGATAAATTTTGCTATGCTAATAGAGTTGCGTCGTATCTGGTTCATCCTGTATTTAAGGTGCTTTTTGGCTGAGTGGAAAATTATTTGCTTGCTTCTTGTCCCTTTTCTTTTTATTGTTTATCTATTTTGGTAGTATTCTAGTTTTTCTTTTTCCGTCTAATTAATGTCAATTCTAGATAATGGGCACATGCAAGGGCAGCACCTTCTTCAACTGCTATCCAGTCTAATAGAATGGATAGATCCTCCTGATGCAGTTTCAAAAGCCATCCAAAATGGCAAAAGCGAAAGGTTAATTGCCTCTAACCTGCATTTTGTTTCTGTTGCCCTTTAATTCAATGCATTACCCTATCTTATATTCAACAGTGAGTTTTTAGATGGTTGTCGGGCACTCTTAGCTATGGCAACCGTAACTTCACCAGCTGTGTTTGATCAACTCTCAAAATCAATAAGGTAGGAGATCTGATCTTTAGTTTGGGATTTTGACATTGTATTCCCAATAATGACTTTTCCACTCCTCGAGTTTTGATTATTTGTTTATTATTTGGTTTGCATGATTGTCTTTAACCATGGAATTTGGTTGATGATTAGGCCTTTTGGAACCATTCATCTATGCTCTACCTTGATGTGTGAAGTCATTAAGGACGTAATGGAAACTTTTACTGAAGAAGAAAGATGGAGCTGGGTAGCTCGTGATATCTTATTGGATACCTGGACTGTTGTCCTTGTGGTATTGTTTTGTGCTTCCACATTTCTTTACAGAACATATGTCAATTTGCTTGAAGATCAGTCACCTGTCATCTGTGTCATTGATTATTGTTAGACAACACATTTTTTTCCTGCAAAACTATCTTACTGCCCCAAAAAAAAAAAAGGGGGGGGGGGGGGAGATGTTCTGCTGAGTGGGTTAGTTCTGCTTGTGAAAATTAGGTGTACTGTAAAGTTTCTGGCCACACAGTCAGAAGATATAAGGAAAAATATGAGCAGGCTGCACTTAGGTGTTCTCTAAGATCTCCTATATCTTAAGATAGTGTTCTTCGCTGCCTCAAATTTTATTAGCTGCTAAAACAGTCAAGGTCATCTCTTTCTGGAACTATGATTTCCAGGATCTCTTTTGTCCGATCCAAAATACTCGGCCACCATAATGAGGTTTATGGTCACAATTCAAAGACTTTAAGCCTGCATTCCAGACCCTTATAGGATATGTACAGGTGAAGAATATATGAGCCTGAATCTCTGGTAGATGGCAGCATAGCACTCTGGATAATGACATACTCCTCCAACTTGTCTCGAAAGTTGATGTGCCGAAAAGGTAGCCAAAGGATTGTAGCGTACCTGGGCACATTCTTCCTTGTACACAACACCTGCCCAGAGAACCTCAGTTACAAGCTTTGGGTTTCCACAGCATTGTCACTAAAATTTATTTTGCCTTCCTCCATTCCCAAGAATTCTCCGTATGCATACTACTGAGATCCATGCATTGCATGTGAGCATGAAGCTGCTTATATCTGCATCCCACTTCTGCCATTAGACAGGGCCATCCTCCACTTCTGATCACAGCTGCCACAACTTCAGAGGTTTTACCATTGGCAATAACTCCTGACAGAGGGAACGTACACCATCAGAAGTGGTTTCCTGTCCCTCAAAAATTGAAAGTAAAACATACTCTGCAGTCGAATTGAGAACATATGTAAATTCAAATTGGAACAACAACTTATTTTCCTATATCTGGCTATATTTACATGAGGAAGTTCTAATAAATCCTCTGAGATCTTGAATAAGAATATCACCTAACTCTCTCTCGAGTTTATAACTGAGAGAAGAAAGCGTCTCACATGCACTGCCTGATTGTTGTGGAGAAATAAATGTTGGACACAAATGCTTAAGCTAAATAACAAGCTGTTACAGGAATTGCTATTGGGCTTTGGTTTGCACAGTGTATGGGTGGAAGCAAACATGGTATACTTCCGTCTGGGAAAGCATCAAAGGCTTCACTAAACGGTCCACAGAAACATCAATACTACTGCCTGAGCTAAAGGCACTTACAATAGTTGTAAAAATGGTTTGGAGGTTGTATGTCAAAAACACAAATGCAAAATGCATTTGCTTGAGGCCATTAAAATGTCAAAGAGGACCTCAAGTACCTGTACCATGCAGCTGCTCTCATCATGGACTGCAAGTATATGGTCAAGTTTGATTGGAAATACAGGTTCAGCGTACACCAAAAGATGGAAACTTGAAAATCAAACCTCATAGAGATGTCAGCACAACCTGGACGTGCAAGATCATTGTTGGAAGCATATATGAAGGGGGCCTTCATCCCTTAGGATCAGGTGCCTTTGCCACTTCTTAAGCATCCAAAGATAAAAGAGAGAGAAAGGAAAAAAAAAATGTCTGACATTACTGGCGATTGGATATCTGGCATGTGAAAGCTTCTTTACATCTAGGAACTGGTGTTCCTTGGCTAAACATGCCAATGGCTTCTCCAGTGATGTGATTGTGTGGACCCATATCATGACCGTTAGGTTTCGAGCCGATGGTCCGTTCCAATTGAAAAGGAGATTGATAAGGGATTTAAAAGCAGTAAAAAGAAACAGCGTTGTAGGTTCAGTGAAAATTAGCCGTTAGATGAAGTCTTTTATTTGAGCCGTTGGATAATAATTCTGTTAAAGATATTTTGTCAAGTAATATCTCTCTCATCAGATGCGCACTGTAAGTACGTCCTTGCCATCCTTTTTGGTACCAACGAGCTGTACCAGAGCTGCCCTTGGCCACCTGACGCTGCCAGCAATCATCTGAGGAAGGAGCATTAGGTTATATATAGTCATAAGGTCCTCTGTAATGTTTTTTTATCCTATAGTCAATTCTCTGTTTTTGACATATTTCAATCAACACTACATCTCCTTCACCTGTCTAACAATTACATCTTTTCTTATTTATTCCATTTCTCTGTCTTTATCCGCCATTTCTCTGCTTTGGTTCTTGACAACCGATCTACCCAGAGGGATCCTTTCTGACAAATATTCCACAATATCATCTTTAGGAATGCACTGTCGAGCTATTTTAAACCTGGAATTCCAAGTGCCTCATATTCATTGGGAAGTGTTGAAATATTACCGTTAGAATTCTAGTATTTTAATATGTTTTATCTTTCCTGTAAAATTATTACCGTTGCAACTGATACTATAAAGTTGCATCAGTAAGTTCCAGTTCAGTTTTGTAGTTCTCATGATAATAAAACAGAGCACTTTACAAAACAGTTTACTTCTACTCATTGTAAATTCTCTATATGGTATCAGAGCTTTGGTAGTGAAGAAATTGCAAGTGCAATCTTATATTGTATTCTGGATTATTAATCTGCCATTGTTGCAGTCTTCTAATCTTCACAGAGCACGTTCTTTCCTTCAAGCATATTCTTAAAGTTTATTCATACCCAAATTGGACTTGAACGGAAGAAGAAGAAGGTATCACATCCAGAGCACATTCTCTTAAAAAGGGAAGGTATGTGCAGATTTGCAGATTTCTGGTATTTCTGAAAAACTGTTATCGTTTTTCTGTTTTTATTGCTGAAGGTGACGAATGTGTTGGAGAAGAAAGGGTGGAATTTTTTAAGTTAAAAATTCTTTGAAAAAAGGGTAGAATTTTTGAAATAAAATTTGTTGGTATATGCGGTGAATTTCCGTACGTGTACTACCGCATGTAAGACACGTTTTTTGATTTTTAAAATTTTGGAATTCTACACCACAAGAGGCTGCCACGTAGCCCACTTAGTTTTGGTAAAGCTTCTTCGAGAAGTTTGGCTACAGCTCCCGAAATTTCTCTCCACTTAAACGCTTTCTCCGATATTTTTCTTCCTTCTCTCATTTTGTTACTTTACAGAACCTCTGTGTTCTTCATCCCTCTGGTATCCAACACCCTCAGAATATACGATATCTTCATCTTTGAAACCATCTATAATCAGATATCCATCTATGTCTTCCACAAGCACTCCAGTATCTGCTCCTCGCCGTACTGATGCCTCCTCTTCCTCGGTTACTACTGCTATACCTACTGCTCCGTTACCATCGAATGTTCTTGATGGTAGCTCAGTAATGGTCACTAACTTGAAACTCACAAGTTCTAACTATCTTGCATGGAGCAAGGCAGTTGAGATGTTTATCATGGGTAGAGGAAAAGATGAGTATCTTTATGGTAGCATGCAAACTCCATTACCTACTGATCCTTTGTATAGACAATGGAAATCTGAAAATGCCATGATTATGTCATGGTTAATCAGTTCTATGACACCAGAAATAGGGAATAATTTTATTCTCTATTCCACTGCCAATGAGATCTGGAAAGCAGCGAAAGAATTGTACTCACAAACCGATAATGTTGCTGAGATCTATGAACTGGAATCTCAGGTAAACGAGGTGAAACAAGGTGACCAACCTGTTAACTCCTATTATTCTCAACTTACCCTTTTGTGGCAACAAATTGATACTTATGAAACCCACAATTGGGGTCTACCAGCTGATGCTATAGCATTTAAGAAATTTATTGAGACAAAACGAGTTTTTAGGTTTCTCCAAGGTTTAAACAAAGATTTTGATTCTGTAAGGAGTAGGTTGTTGGGAACAAAGCCATTTCCTACCTTAAACTCTGTTTTTTCTGAAGTTCGACTAGAGGAATCTCGCATTCGAGTCATGATGAGTAACACCGCACCCTTAACTGATAGCTCAGCTCTATCTGTCCAAACTCTTCCTGAAATACAAAAATCAGTACAAAATACCTTTGAAACTTCCAATTCTTCTGCTTGTGTTGTCTATAAGGGACCCATGCATGGTGGAAAACCATACTGTAAGTGGTGTAAACGCACTGGACATTCGTATGATAATTGTTATAGCAGGCCTGATGCAAAAGTGCAACGCCCTACTAAATCTTTTGGAAACAATTGGAGGAACAACAAGTGGAAGTCACACAACAATGATCAGTGGCGGAACACTGGACCTCAAGGCTCAATGGCTCATATGGCAAATCAAATGCACAATGAGCTGAATGGTCAGGTAAATCAAGGAACTACTGGAACTGATCCACAGCTTCAACAACAGATTGGAGCAATTCTAAAGCTACTGGAACAGCAACAACTTGAAAAGACATCATCTGTCTCAATAGCTACCATGGCTCATGCAGGTAATCCTAGGTTATCTAGTTCTGTGAGTTGGCTAGTAGACTCAGGAGCATCGGATCATATGACATATAATAAAAACATCCTTAAGGATTATATAGAGTTTAAATCTCCTAAATACGTTGAGTTTGTGAATGGGTTCAGGACCTATATACTTGGAAAAGGGGATATTCCTATTGATGATAGACTTAAGCTACTGAATGTGCTTTATATCCCTGACTTAAGTTTTCATTTAATCTCTATTAGGAAATTCACTATGGATAATAACTGCTATGCCTTCTTCTCACCCTCTGAAGTTCTATTTCAGGGGACTACTCAGGGGGAGAAGATTGGCAGTGCTAAACTCAACAACGGACTCTATTTTTTTGAAACAGCCTTAGGATCAAGAAATTCCTGCTGTGTTGCTATGTCTAGTCGTGGTACCAGTAGTTCCACTAGTACATCTAGCAATTATCTTTTGCTGTGGCATAGGAGACTAGGTCATCCTAGCTTTAAGTATCTTCAGAAAATTATGCCACATTTGTTTTTAAATATTGATCCGTTATGTATGATTTGTGAAGTCTGTGAACTAGCAAAACAGACAAGGGCTGTTTATCCAGCAAAACAGTATGTTCCATCTCATGCATTCAATCTAGTACATTCGGATATTTGGGGTCCATCCAAGGTAAGTAATATCAATGGTTCAAGATGGTTTATTTCCTTTGTTGATGATCATACTAGGACTTCATGGGTATTTCTCATGAAGCATAAATCAGATGCTGGGAAAATTATTCAGAACTTCATTACTCTTATTCAAACTCAGTTTAATATCACTATTAAAACTATAAGAACTGATAATGGATTAGAATATCTTGAAAAGGGTATTCAGAGTTTTCTTACAGGACTAGGGATTCATCATCAAACCTCTTGTACTTATACCCCTCAACAGAATGGGGTGGCTGAGAGGAAAAATAGGCATTTGCTTGAAGTGACACGGGCTATCATGTTTACTCATAATGTACCTAAATTTTATTGGGGTGAGGCTGTTTTGACAGCTACCTACTTGATTAATAGACTACCGTCTAGGGTTCTGAATTTTAAAACTCCAGTTGATCTTCTTCAAACATGTTATCCTTACTCTCATCTGTTTTCTACACTACCTATAAAGGTTTTTGGAAGTTGTGCATATGTCTTTCTACCTCCACATATGAGAGGTAAACTAGAAAACAGAGCTATCAAGTGTATTTTTATTGGTTATTCTAATACCCAAAAAGGCTACAAATGTTTTGATCCTTTAACTAAAAGGATCTATGTTACCATGAATGTTAAGATTGATGAACACAGTTCATTCTATAATAAGCATTCTGTAAATTCATTATCTAATGACTATGATAGTTTTTGGAGCATAATTGATATTGCTTGTGAAACTAATCCTTCTGTTGAGTATTCAACTGCTAGTACATTGATCCCTGAAAATACTATGAGCACCAAAGACAGTAATCAGCACAGGGGGAGTGATATGGCCGTACCAAAACCTATAATCAAGGTATACCAAAGAAGAGCAAAAATGGATATGGCATCAGCAGCAGGATCGGGATCAGAAATAATAGCACCGGAGTTACCTAAATCGGGATCATCTGACTTATCAAAAGGAATTTCAGGTTTTGTTTCTGTACCTAACAACTTAGAATCTGAATCTGTTCTAGACGAAAGACCTATAGCTATACGAAAAGGTACAAGGGAGTGTACCAAACATCCTCTAAGTAAGTTTGTGTCTTATGCAGCTTTGTCGCCTTCTTTCTGTGCATTCACTTCTACATTAGATTCAAATCAATTACCAATGAATATTCATGAAGCTCTAAGTAATCCATCATGGAGTTTGGCTGTTAAAGATGAAATGCAGGCTCTACTCAAAAACAAAACCTGGGAACTGGTAGCTAAAGATAAGTCCATGAAGATTGTTGGATGTAAATGGGTTTTTACTGTTAAGTATAATTCGGATGGGACAGTGAGTAGGCATAAAGCAAGACTTGTTGCAAAAGGTTTTACACAAACACATGGCATTGATTATTTGGAAACATTTGCTCCTGTGGCAAAACTAAATACAGTTAGAATTATATTTTCTATTGCTGTTAACTTAGATTGGAATATGATTCAGCTTGATGTTAAAAATGCTTTCTTGAATGGAGATCTTCATGAGGATGTTTTTATGGAAATTCCTCCTGGATTTGTAACAAAGGATAACTGCAATAAAGTATGTAAGCTTAAGAGGGCCTTATATGGTTTAAAACAATCTCCTAGAGAGTGGTTTAAAAAGTTTACCAAGGTAATTGTTGGCTACGGGTTTGTTCAAACTCAAAGTGATCACACTTTATTTGTTAAAGGCTTCGGATCTGGTAAGATAATTGTGTTGATTGTGTATGTTGATGATATTATCCTAACAGGTAATGACAATCAAGGCATTAATGATATAAAGCATCAATTAAATACTGTGTTTGAATTAAAGGACTTAGGACATATTAAATACTTCTTGGGTATGGAAGTAGGAAGAAACTCAAGTGGTATGAGTATATCACAAAGGAAGTATGTACTTGACTTATTGACTGAAACTGGCATGCTTGGATGTAAACCAATATCAACTCCATTAGATGCTTGTACTAAAACTAAAGTAACAGAAGATAGATTAACGGACAAATTAAGTTATCAAAGACTTGTTGGTAAACTAATTTACTTATCACACACAAGACCAGATATTTGTTATGCAGTAAGTTATGTTAGTCAATTCATGCATAATCCCACTGTACATCATCTTAAATCTGTGATGAGAATACTTAGGTACCTCAAAAATGCCCCTGGTCAAGGTTTGCATTTCAGAAAAAATGAAGACAGAGGCCTTGCTGTTTTTACTGATGCTGATTGGGGATCATCCCTGGATATGCGTTCAACTACCGGGTACGGAACATTTCTCTGGGGTAACCTTGTTACTTGGAGAAGCAAAAAACAATTAGTTGTGTCTCGGAGTAGTGCAGAAGCGGAATTACGTGCGCTTGCTTTAGGTGTGTGTGAAGGTCTATGGGTTAATCGGGTGATGAAGGATCTTGGACAGACTATTTTACTACCCATTCAAATTTTTTGTGACAATATTTCTGCAATTCACATGATTGAAAATCCCATCCAGCATGACAAATCGAAGCATATAGAGATTGATCGTCATTTCATTCGGGAAAAAATTGATGATCACATTATCACAATCCAGCATGTGATGTCAAAGTATCAAGTTGCAGATATTTGGACCAAACCTGTCAATGTTAGGATTTTTTGTAATTTGCTTAGCAAGCTTGGTTGTATTAATGTATACACCAAGCTTGAGGGGGAGTGTTGAAATATTACCGTTAGAATTCTAGTATTTTAATATGTTTTATCTTTCCTGTAAAATTATTACCGTTGCAACTGATACTATAAAGTTGCATCAGTAAGTTCCAGTTCAGTTTTGTAGTTCTCATGATAATAAAACAGAGCACTTTACAAAACAGTTTACTTCTACTCATTGTAAATTCTCTATAGGAAGCATATCTGTTTCCATTTGACTTCGGGCTTCCTGGTACTTCCCTTCAGAAGTTTCCTGTGTGGAGGTTTCATCTGCTAAATTATGTACTCCATAGGAAAACACAGATTCAAAGAATCATGATAATACTTTATTCACTTAAAAATTATATATTACGAAGCAGCTTTTTGTCCAGGAATAAAAGGTGTTAAGGATAACATATCCTGCCTTTGACGTGGGATCTTTTCCAAACGTTTGCAGGCCTTGGATGGTGATGGTTCTTTACTTCCTCCAGAAGGAGCAGGCGCTGCAGCAAATCTGTTCGCATTGATTGTGGAGTGTGAATTAAAAAGTACTTGCGTATTATTTACTCTTTATTTTTGCTGCCTCAGGTTCCATTTTATCTATTTTTTCAATAACCAGAAATAATGGTAATATTTTTTTGTTTCATTTTGTTATATTCGCTTACTGTGTAGTTGCTTCTGCAACGGCCTTCGGTGAAGATGGGTCTGATTACATTCAGCCTTCAGTTGCAGGTGTGCTTGCTACTAGTGGTGGATAAAAGCGTCCAAACTATGTATCTCTTTTCTTTTTTTTTAAAAGGAAAATGTATCATTTCATATTTATAAATCGGCCCTGTCCTTATATTACATCATGTACATCTCTTAACAGCTGTTTCCGGTGTTTACCTTTGTTGTTTGAGTTCCTCATTTGTGTTGCTACTTAGCGTTGCTCTTGAAATTCTCTGTAGCTATGGATGAAAGGTTGAGCTCTTATGCTCTTATTGCTCGGGCAGCTATTAGAAGCACATTACCTTTACTCGGAAAACTTTTTTCAGAGCGATTTACAAGGCTTCAGCAGGTATTGCATGATCTTTTCTGTATGCCAATCATTTTAGCATTCCGTTTACTCTCTGTGTTTCACTTTCTTAGTCTCACTTGGGAATTCTAACTTCTGAAGGAGTCGTCATTCAATGCATAGTATAAGCATCAGATCTATTACCTTTTGAGTTTGTTAATTCGTTTCCATTATTTTGTTTACAATGAATGCATTACCTTCATTTGTTATTTAACAAGCTTACTTTTTGAATTAAACATAGGCTTACTATAGAAAGTGGACAACACTTTAGGACATCTCAAAAAAGGGAGCAGACTGATAAGTGGTACAAGGGACTATTACTTCCTTCCTTTGCGCATAACAACACAGGAATTTATTCATCTCCACGTCTTTTTGGTTTGCATTGAATTGAATCAGTATTCCGCGGGTCTTTTCCCCTTTCTTTTCCTGATCGTGTTTTATGCAGTGGTGAGAGTGCTCATATGAGAACATATACTCCATCCATCCCATTTTCATTGTCATCTTTATCTTTTTAACTTACTAGAGGTACACCCATCCCATTTTAGTTTTCTGGTCATTTAAGTGGATGTACTATCAATAAAAAAGTAAGTGACTGATAAAATGAGGAAGCTCTGTATCTTATTGTTTTCTAGCGCTAAAGTTGTACCATGTAAAATAGGCCTTTTTTTTTTTGGTGAAAATAAGTTATAGGTCATGATTCTGCTGAAGAATTTTTGCGAAATGCATTTGATCTAGTTACTAGGAAGAAGATTTGCCTATGCTTAGCATGCTAGATTTGGTCTTGTGCTAATTCCTCACAAACTCGACTTTGTGGTTCCTGGACTCTGTGTATTTTGTCCTTATTTCACTTTGTGGAGGATAGAATGTTAGTCTTGTTGTCTTCCCTGCCCCTAGACATATGAAACCATGAAAACTACATTTTTTTTAAATGTAAATTTTTTTCCTACTAGCATCAACTTGTTTAAGAAATCTCTTGCTCGGAGAAAATTCCTTCTTTTGCCTGATTCTGTGCAGAAACTGAACATCATTGGAATCTTTTGATAAGGAGCATTGACTAGCGTCTTTTTAACCTTCATTTTCACCTTGCTATTGACGACATGAGGGAAACATAAGAAAAGTGAAAGGCGCTCTTTCTGTTCCTGGATGAATTTGCAGTATTAAACGCATAGGAAAAAAGGAGAGCCTTTCTTTTTCCTTGAGGGGGGGGATGAGGAGGGGAGACGGGAGAGGGGTAGGTTGTTATGCGAAGCTAAAAGGCTCTAGATCATAGCCCTGAAGGCAGCATAACCCTACTGCAAAAATAGGATGACATATACTACAGTTAACAGCCATGCTCTTGTTAGTTCGGTTTTTTATTTTCTTCTTGGGAAGGGGGGTGGTGGTGGTTGTGGTGGAGGGTGGGTTTATATACAAAGCTAAAAAGGCTAGGCCATAGCGCTGAAAAGTATGACATATACTACAGTTAACAGCTCTGCTCCTTTTTATTTCTTTTTCTTTTGAAGGGAAAGGGGAGTGAAGGAGTGTTTTAACTCTTCAATACTTGCAAAAGGGCTGATTTTTCCTATCATTTCTTTTGGCTTTGATTCATAGTCACAGTAATGTCAGTCTTGATGGTCTTGTACTCTGGAAATAATTCACTTTGCGTGAGGTGTTTTAATGAGCCTTCAATACTTGCAAAAAGGCTGATTTTCCCCCTTATTTCTTTTGGCTTTGATGCATAGTCCCAGTAATGTCAGTCTTGACGGTCTCGTACTCTGGAAACAACTCATATCCTCTGTAGGGTAGAGGCAAGCTCTCTATCCCTTGGGATATTGTTTGCCTGCCTTTCACATCCTTAGATTTGCCAAACCTTAGCGATAACTTTTGCTGCTGTTGAGATATACTGGGTATGATTGTTGTTGTTGTTGTAGGGTAGAGGCAAATTCGATCCAACTGAGACATTGGAAGAGCTTTATTCCCTATTGCTGATAACCGGGCATATTCTGGCAGATGAGGCGCAGGGTGAAACTCCTTTGGTGAGAAAGCAATTTTAGTGACTCTTTGTATTGTAATTTTTGCTGTAGTTTCTCAAATGACTTATATATGTGCACTATTTTGGAAGTTGTGAGCATCTGAAAAGTCAATGGCTAATCAGGAAGTTAATTTTTTCACTTTGGTCTTGGTTGGTCAGTAGCGTTTATATTCTCTATTCTGCTGAAAGCAATTGCCTTTTTTTTACATGTCATCTGATATTCATGTACGGTAACCAATGTTTCTATTTCAACAATTGTTTTAACTTACTAGAATCTCAAAATGCTCGCTTAACCAGAATCTGAAATGCTTGCTTTACAGCTCATTTAGTATTTTCTGATATAATTAAATGTATACAGAGAGCTGATGAACGTCGAGCCCGTTCTATGTCATCTTAGTTCTTCATTACTGTTTAGCTGATGAACGTCGAGCCCGTTCTATGTCATCTTAGTTCTTCATTACTGTTTCTCCTTTTACTGCTCTCTTAACTAGAGAAATTTATGATCTCAGGTTCCAAAGGCCATACAAACCCAATTTACGGATCTCGTGAAACCAGAAGAACATCCTGTTGTCATGCTCTCAGGGTAAATTCAAACTGCTTGTTGATTTCTTAAATGATCTAGGTGATATTAGATCTATTTGTTTGTCACAAACCTTTTTGCAATTGTCTTTTCTGGAAACTTCAATGCTACTCTGCTTGTAGTTTGGAAGCGGTTTGGAGGTTATTGCATGTGCCAACTTTATGTCAGCCTTAGCAGCAATCGTTATGCATACAATGCTTACCTTGTAATAGAATTGAGAGTTCCATGTTTATCATACTACTCTACTTTCATTTGAAGTTTCTTTTCTTTGATTTGATTCAGATCAATCATGAAGTTTTCTGAACAAAGTCTAGATGGGGAGATGAGAGCTTCATTTTTCAGTCCAAGGCTTATGGAGGTATGCTTCTTACGGGTCAAGACACCCAAGTCAAAACCACAGCCAAACTGAAAAAAGAAGCAGAAAAAAGGGGTGGGGGATGGGGGTGGAGAAGGGGGTTCTTTTTGTACTTTAAATACTTTGTTCGTATAATCAGGGGTATAGAACAAGAGAACCTCATACAACTAGTGTAAGGCAGCCTATTGCAGTCACCTTTCCCCTGGACAAAAATCTTCATATGAAGGCAGCCATTTACATCCATGCTCCAATCCGTTCTATTTTCCTAATTGCTTTTCAGGAGCTAACAAAAATAATAATGCAGTTCATGATTTTCTTTAGCCTTCAGTATCTATAGTTTTCTGTTTGAAAAGTCCTATTGCTTCCCTTAGTGTTGGCAAGACCAAACACTGTGACATGTTTTTGGAATTTAGACGCCCATTGGTTATGGGTTATGTTTTTTCTTTATTGACTTTATTTTGCAACACCTCTCTGAAGCTGATCAGCCTGCTGGCAGGTTTTTATAACTTAACAAATTGCCTTTGCATTCAGTCTCTGGCATATGAAGGGGCCCTTCTTGTAGATGAAAGATGTGTTAAATCAAGTAAAGGAGTAAAACAGAGAGAAAAAAGGGAAACAGCAAAAAGAGGAGGGTAAAGGCTACCTCAAGTACGATCATGTTTGTTTTCTATAAAAGGAAAAGGAAAGGAAAAGAGGAAGGAAGACAATGAGAGAGAGAAGGAAAACAAAAAACCTAAGGTCCCCCCTGTTTCCCTTATTTTGCAACACATCCTTAGATTTTCATGAGCCTGTTGAGGGCCAGCTTCTACCGTATATTTTTCTCCAACTGGGTATCTAGATATTGTGGTTAACGGCTAGGTTCTTGGGTTCTCGCATGATAATTTTCCACACTGTACTTCTGGTTTATACGACGCAGTAGTAGACCTAGTAATTTCTGACTTTGTGAAGAGTGTTTGGAGAATAAATATTTTGGGAAACCAATTGCTTCATGCAATCCATAACCTTAATCTTTTATCGGCATGATGATTCCTGGGCAGGCGGTTGTATGGTTCCTTGCAAGATGGTCAAGTACTTATCTTATGTCCCCAGAAGAAATTAAAGAAAATAAGAGTGTCTCAGATCCTTTTAAGGAAGTCCAACGTCAATCAGAACACTTCAAGAGAAGTTTGCTTCAAGTGTTTGGAGAGCGTTGTCAGGGAAAGTTTGTGCTGGACTTACTTGTTCGCATTTCAACAACAATCCTTGTCTCATATCCAGGTGAAAAGGATTTACAGGTACAAAATTAATCAAACTAGTCTCCTTTTTTTTTATTTGACCTCCAGGTTACTGTAGTTTCAGACTGTCTATATGTGAATGAGGTAACTAATTTAAATAACGAATGGGGCTTATGGGTCAGGTTGGAGGGGGTGGGGGTATTGTATTGATAAGTTCTGTTTTTTTTAAGCCTGTGTTAATTGAACTGGTTCAAGCAAAAAATGCTGTACTTTCCACTATCAATTTACAAATATAATACAACGTTCTTTCCGATATAAGTTTTGTTTGAACTTGTCCTTGCCCGCCGAAGCTTTGTGCAATTTCGAGGAGAAATAATGTTGGGAATATTGCGTAGTCAATATGTTGTAGTATTTAAGTACTATCTCTTCTAAAAGCTTAAGCTTATAGAGTGAATAGTAATTTATAGATTTATAGAATTAACATGTCGGGTCTTAGTTGACTTAAAAGAATTTTATGCCTTGTTTACATCTTATCCTAGAGATAGAGATGCTTGATACTGTTTAAAGGTCATCACTCATCATGCGAGTTCTTTTTGGTGATTGTATTGTCCTGTTTTATCTTACAGGCACTGACTTGCTTCCAGTTGCTTCATGGGCTTGCTCGGCGGAGGAATGTATGTTCCTATCTGGTTACCTTGGTAAGCGGCATACTCTTTACATGTATCCTGTAGCTCCCGTTTGCTTTTCCCCCTCCCTTTGTTGATTTATCACCAGATTCTCTCTCTCTCTCTCTGGTCATTGAATTGTACTTCTTTTCTTTCCTTGCTTTTCTCAGTATTGAGCAGATGTTGTCTTGAGATCCGTTGTTCACTTGAGGAAAAATACATCTTGCCTGCTTAATTTAGTTCGAAGCCGTACTACATGATTGCACTTTGTGATTATTGTTATATAAAAAAGGTCCCTTCCTCGCCTCATCCGCGTATGCTTGACAAATAGGCGGGAGTTAGATGATGATAATGGCCGGTTAGGGATTTTTCATTAGTTGTTTGAATAAGGCTTATGTTACAGTTCTGGTAGCATTGTTATACAAATCATGGATATACACAGTGGTAGATCTGATTCATGTTTGATGGTGGACCTGGTTCTTTCCTAATATTAAGGCAAAAGGCCAGGACGGTTTTATCCCTCTGAACTTGTTGGGATGACTCATGCACTGACGTCATTGCATTTCTAGAGAAAGCATTGGCTTCCTGCAAAATAAGGTATAGTTCCACCTAATTGCACAAGTATCCAGGTATCAGGCTCCTAACACATTGCTCGAGGATGCTGACATACCACAACAATCAAGACTTTTCTCACTATATAGGGCCGGCTATATGAATCAATCATGTCTCATGCATTTTATTTATTTTATGTATTATTATTGCTTTGTTTTTTTTTGAGTCGTAACTTAAATCCTGCCCTTCTACATCTGACAATCAAATTCTCATACTATGTGTTACGTTTCTAACCTTTTCAGAGTTATGTAACTCGCCTTATGAGAGTTCATCTCCTACTAATTCATTAAAAGTTTCTCAAAGTATTTTTTTCATTTTTTATTGCCCTTTGATCTACTAATATCTTGCTATCTTTGTCTTTAATTCATTTAACTTGAGACTCACAAAAAAAAAATTCATTTAACTTTAGTCAAATTTCTGGTCTTTCTTTCTCTCGCTCTAGCAATTTTAGACACATCTCTTTTGCATTCTTTCGTATCCAACCGTTTATAAAAATCTCCAAACGTCTTTAATTTGAGTTCAATTACAGTATGTTTAGCTTCTTTCTTAGCAAGCTATGTTTTTTTCCAATTTTCTTGATTCCTGCGAAGTTGAAGTGCTTTATAACTAGTTCTCTTGGTTTTTATTTTGTTTTGTACTTTTTCTTTGCACCACGAAGATTCCTTATTTGCAGGTGCTCGACCTTTTGACTCGCCAAGTAAATTTCTCGTTGTTTTCTTTTGTTTACCGCTACATCCTCTTACACATCATTTGTATCACCACTTGAATTTCTTAAGATTTCTTGCTTTAATACTACTTTTCTAAAATCTGCTTGCTTAGCTTCTTTCAAATTCTACCATACAAGGAAGAATTATTCATGACAACATCCTATTAATGCATGAATTGGTAAAGAATTATAAACACACTGGAGGTGCCAGTGCTTGTACTGTTAAAGTTGACATAATAGAAGCATTTGATGCAATTAATTGGAAGTATCTCGTGGATATTCTTCTAAGAATGAACTTCTCGGGTCAATTTAGGAAGTGAGTTTACCCTTGTATCTCAATGGTCTCATTTGCTATCGATTTCAGTGGCTCTCCTACTGGTTATTTTCAAGCATCTAAAGGTTTAAGGCAGGGCGATCCTCTTTTGTCTTGCATTTTCGATCTAGTTATGGAAGGATTTACTCAGACAATAAAGGCAAAAATTGATGGGTCAAACTTCAAATACCGTCGCAAATTTGAACTCAATAAGCTCACATCCTTGGCGTTTGTAGGTGATCTCTTTATCCTTGCAATTGCTAATGAAAATTATGTCAAGATAATTAAGGACTTGCTAGAGAATTTTGAAGGGTTTTTTGGACTAAAATCTAGCCTGCAGTAACTCTAGAAAACAAGTTATATGTAATATCTATCAGATACTTGGGGGTAGTCTGTAATAACTAGAAAACTGTTGTATAGGGACTGTGGTCCCTAATTGGATAAGTTGTACAGGAAGATCAATAGTTTGTCTGCTTCTAAACTCCCATATGGTGGTAGACTTAAGTTAATTAACTTTGTTTTGTCTGCTATTTGCATGTTTTGGACTACTGCTTAATTCATCCCCAGGAAGGTAATCAGAGAACTAGAAAGATTACTGAAGTTATTCCTTTGGATAGTACAAGAAGGCTAAAATTAAATGGAGCACTTGTTGCACACCTAAAAAGCCAGGAGGTCTTGGAATTCTGGATCTCTCCATCAACAACGTATACATTATGAAGAACATTTGGAACATATGCCATTAAAACAAAAACCTTTAGGTAGAATAGATGCACACCATTATCTTAAAGGGTAAATCAATGTGGGCGGTCTAACCCAATCAATTGGGCTCTTAGATGTGGAAAGAACATTGTGGGTCAGAATTCAATATTTATAGTTCATTAAGAAGGCCATTGGGAATTGGAGGTTCTACTCCTTTCTAGCGTGTTTTCATGGCATCCATTGGGCTCACTAGATTCAAATTTCCTAAAATTGAAAAGGAAGTTAAACAGGATGAAGACCAAAGTTGTTAAAATTTTGGAAGGAAATCATTGAAGGATTCCGTTTGAGAGAGGCTGAGACTCCTACGTATTGGATTTGACTAATGCCTACCATAATATCCAGCTACTTCAAAGGAAGGACTGCTGGATATGGCTTCTTGATACAAAATTTTATGACAGAAGTGCTATGGTGGCAAAAACAAGGACTTATACCAATCTAATTTGGCAAAAATTTTCTGGTGTAAGCATCATCTTCTAAGATTTGCAATCATGTTATGGCTTGCATGTTGGCAAAGGATGAATACACATATCATACTGGAAGATCGAGACATCATTGGTTCTAACTCTTGCAGTTGCTCACTTATAAGCAACAACTTTTGTAAATGCGCCATTTATGGCTATCTATGAAAGTTTAATTGACAAAAAACTTTTGTGTTCTGTCTGACAAGGCTTTAGAAGATCATCAGCATATGTTTCTCCAGTGCTACTATTCAAAATGCTTGGAAGGCTGTACTACAGCAGCTTGACTACCAAGAACAAATCTTATCTAGGGATGGTATACTGGACTAGGTGCATGGAGACTCTTAAAAGTCCAAATTCCAGGATGACCTAATCTACTTTGCCTTTGCCACAGCTGTATATACAATTTGGAGATAAAGGAATCTATGATTTCATCAGAAGTTTGGAAAAGATTGGTAGAATACGACGAAGGAGATTGTGCATATTATTGGGTCTTTTGCAGTATCTTGGAAAGGCATCAGACTGGGAGATGATCATATGATTGGAATGCCCATGAAGATCTTTATTAATAGCCTTCTGCTTTTTGCTGCTTTTATTTTGGAGCTGAAGTTTTTTCTTTTCTTCCTTTTGCTTTTGAGGTTGTAGGTTTGCTTGGAATATATCTTATTGTGTGCATTTTTTGAAGCTGGTGTAGGTATACATATAAATATGACCGTGTCAGTCAACATGTTTACCATTTTCATGCTTAAATGGCCTTTTTTTTTTCTCTCTACTTGTAACTCTAGCCTCCTATTACTGACGTCTAGAGTCCCTACTCTTTTTTGGCTTCCTTTCTTTAGGAAGCTATTTTGTCTATTGGATTAGACATCTTCTTCTACTCTCTCTTATACTCAGAGCTATAATATCCTGATATTGCCTATTATAATGACTACCTCTTTGTACATTGCATATATCTATAAAATTTGACTTATAAAAAGACATGGATCTGTTATATACTTGTACTTGCTCAGGGAAAACTTGGGCGAGGAAGCTCCTTTTAGCGATAAGTTCCGTCTATTTCATAATAGCTGCAGTAGTAGATATTTTTGGTTCATTGGCAATTGCACCAGCATTTTTTTTCTATGGCTCCTGCAGTAGAACTGTAAATAATGGTCAATGACTTCTTTGATTTTAGTTGTTCATCTTGCCCGCTAGCTTGAGCTTTCTTATTCTTGCTTCTGCAGGATTCATGGACTACTTTGGCAACTGCCTTTGCTAGTGATGGGGTTCTTTTATCACTGAGTGGCGTTCATCAGGTAAAAACTTATGCTTGAAGTGTAAAGGTTCTGAGTTTAGGAGGTTGGATGTACCATGTAAATTTGTAAGTAAATGAACAAGTGAAATTGCAGAGATACAGCCTTAGCCAAGAGTAGATGAATATATTTTGTGTAGCCCAAATACAATAAAGAACCTACTGACTTTCCAGTGTGAGATTTCCCTATTCTACATATTAGTGTAGTTTCGGCATTCTTCCTAAATCTGGTTTTATATACTTATCATGCCAGCTTATTGCAACGTAAACCCAGTAGTCTATTCCAAGCAAAATACGGCAGCCTGCATAACGAACCCTCCGTTAGACGGAAGCAGGAAATTTCTTGTTTAGACACTCAAGCTCATCAAAGTCCCATATAAATACATGAATCTTTCATGTTAGTGATTTGAAGTTATTTGCTTGTCTTTGAAGAATCAAAATGATTCAACTATCAGTGCTAATTGGACCAAGAGATCCCTAACATTTGACATAGGAATCACCCTGAAGTTGAAACAACTTCTGAAATAAAGGTGACTAAACAAGCACACAAGCGATGCATGGAGAAGTCAATTTCTTCTTAGAATCTTAGGGCTTTAGTAAATTTTTCTTTTTGTACCTTGATTTAAGGGGAAAAATTGCAGCCTCTGTGGTTTGCTAAGCCAAGTACCCATGACCCCTCTAGTTTCTGACTGAACTGGAGGATCCTGTATTTCTGGTCAAATTGGCTTTGAAATACAAAATGCTCGCTGGAACACTCCAAAACCACTTTTTACACCCAACAATTGGAGTGGGAAAGGAAAGATGCTAATAAAGCTAGGTTAAGAGAAGAGCGTAAGCTGGTGAATGAGTGGGGAAGGTTGAGACGCCACTTAGTGTCTAAATTGATGGCAAAACAAGACGTACATGGCGGTGATCTGGTAGAAGCTTGATGCGGCCTTTTTTCTTGGACAAGAAGTCTTCAAGGTGGGTCACTTTAGGAACAGTAAGATACAAACTGATGAAAAATCATGCATGGTAACCCGTGCTGCCAAGATCATGTCACTCCTCCTTTACTGGCTAAAATTCACTTTACCTTTAAATCTGAAAGTTGAGGGTTTAAGGATAGGTTTTTCAACTATAGGAGGCATATGGATACATTTAGCAAACCACCGCAGTATGTTGTTTTCTAACTTAGACCCCCAAACGTGGGGTATACTTTGACATAATTTGTAAGGTTCAATAAGCAATTCATATTTCTCGGTTAAGGATGCAATAATCTTGTAGATTTGCTTTTTTTAATTTCCATTGATATATCAAAATGTACAGCCTCGCTGTCCTTCTAGGCTTCTATTACATCATGTATACTGCAAAATACATCTTACTATCAGATGTCCTTGTATTCACTATTAATCATCTAAATATGACGATAAGAAAATCCTTATTTTAGAATTATGTTTTAGATAAAGAGAGGTCTTAATCTGACATAGAAACTCGAGAACATTTTCTTGGAAGCGACAACATGGAAAAAAAAAGGGAGAGATATGGGGCTTTTGACTATTAAAGAGGATGAGTTTATTCTTTTAAAACTTTTAGTGGGATAAATTTTTTGATCAAATTCAAAAAAAAATTTAAGGTTTTAGTCGAAGACAGGAAAGAACTAAATGAAGAGGTAAACAATTGAGCTTGCTGGTAACCTGCTGTAAAGCATCTGCACAAGGAGAGTTGATCCAGTCACATGAATGTCATTGAAAAGTGAAGCCAGGGATTAGATTAGCTTGACCTTCTGAACCAGCACTGATACCTTTGACAGGCTATAACAGTATTGGAAATGTTGCCTGCTGAATTACTTGGTTGAGCAAGTATGCAGGCAGAATTGTCATCACTGGATATATACCAACTGGAGAGATCACAGGCTCTTAGGTTGGATTTTGCCAGATCCTTTGTAGTTGTCTTCTCCAGCAATTTTTCTTGCATGAACTTCAGGTTCTTGGTGGTCACTTTAGTACTTGATCCGCATCCAGTAATATCCAGTCTTAATGTTGGGAACTGATTGGTTTGTAGCATTTTCCACTTCTGCATTTTTTCATCAGTTCTGCTCATTGCTGGTTCCTGTTGGTGTTTTCCTCCAATTGCCGCCTTCGTTTCTTAATCATGCCTTCAGTTTTGTCTATAGCGCGCCTGTAGCGCGTAGCGCACGTAGCGCAAGATTAATCGCTACAAGGTCATGTAGCGTAGCAACCTCCTGGAAGCGCGGCCGAGGCGCACGTAGCGCGCGAGGCGCACGTAGCGCACGTAGCACGCGCTTCAGTAAATTCAGTTTTTTTTTTGAAAAAAATAGTAATTTAAGTTATTAAAATAAAAGAAAAAAAACTAAATAATAAAGCCTAAGCTACAATCCCACCAAATTATGTGTTTGATGATAGTTCATTATTGAGATGGAGCGCGATTAGTAAGGCTGTCGGTGTTCACGATCCTATTTATAGCACTAGATCCACCAAAGTTGCTAGGGGTGAAGGTTCAAGTTCGGTAAATGCAAGTTCTCGTGCGCTTGTAAATGAAGAAGAAGAAGAAGAAATCGATCTTCTAGCTTCAGATGGAGAAGATAATAGGGATGAAGAAACTGAAGATTTTGTGTTTGATGATTCGAAATTATTTTAGTTTTAGCTATGTTGGAAGTTTGAACAATTGTTTTTATGTTCTATCTATGTTTTAATTATATCTATGCTTAACTTTTTGAATAATTATGAAATTTTATATTATGTTTATAGTTGTTACCTAATATTTTAGTTTATTAGTTGTCTATGCGCCTCGGATGCGTGTAGCGTGTGCTATGCGCTATGCGCTACGTGCTACAAAAATTTAGCCGTCGCGCTACAGTGCGCCTCGCGCTATTGACAACACTGCATGCCTTTCAGAACCCCTTTGTTTAAAGTATTTCCTGGTCATGCATCCTGCCATAAGCTACATTTTTCTACTCTGTTTGTCTGGATTTTATTATATTTTATTTATCACAGCGCTCAGTGGCACAAACTTTGGCTGTTTCTTCTTCTGGTATGAAAAGTTCAGTTGAGGCAAGCCAGTGAGTTCATTATTAGGTTTTTTTTTTTTTGGTTTTATCTTTCTACTCTGTCGTTCATCATTTGTAACCATTCTTGATTGCTTATTCCTACTCAGGTTTGTCAGGAACCTTTCAATCCACATGACAAGTTATTTACTAGAGCTATCGGGTAGAAAAGATCTTAAAGTTGTGTCTCAGCATCCAGATACTATTTTGTTGGTATTGACCCCATTGCATTTCTTGAAATGGTTATGTGCAAGGCCACCACTAGCAACACTTTTTGATGGCTTTTTGACATCTATTAGGTGGGTAGCTTATTGGAGCGGCTTCGTGGGGTTGCTAGTGCCTCAGAACCTCGCATACAGAAGGCTATTTATGAAATGGGGCTCTCTGTAATGAATCCTATCTTGAATCTACTTGACATATACAAACACGAGGTACTGGATTCTTTTAAGCATTACTTCTAAAGAATGAAGACGCATGCTATCACAGTTACTTTCTAAAGAAGTGTTATTTCATTTCTAGATCACCGCAATTTCACTGGGAGGAAACAAATATAAATGTCTGCACTTGGCAATTGTGTCTTTGTTTACGGGTTGAAGTTAACATCTCACTTGGTGTTCGATGACATTGTGATGCCATGTGTTAGTTCTGTACTTGTTTGGTGTGACAACTGTTTTCCTTCTGAAGTTGTTGTTGTATTGTTCATCTTTTGGAAGAAATGAAGAGTGAGAGTCAGGAGATAATTTAGTGCTTGCTAATGATCGATTTACTTGTTTGGCCATGTATGGAAAATGCTGGCTTGCAGGTGCACCTTATGCTTGCTTATTGCCAAAACCAAAGACCTGCATGCAAAAGTAACTTAATGCAGGGTGCTTTAGGACGCTATAGTTAACTATATGTTGAAATTACTACTCCCCTAGAAGCTTTTATATGACATGGCAACTAACCATTGTATAGAGCAGTAAGAGGTCCTGGCTAGTAATCTTGTCGCCCCCACTTTCTGGGAAATTTTTTTAATATTATTGTCTAACACTACTACTATTGCTATCGCTACCATATGTTACAAGTGTATGATGGAGCTTGTTAAGTCTATAAGCGTGTACAGTGCTGTGCTCTCTACAAGCTAAGGTTTTAAATGCGATGTTAATTTAACAGTTATTATATGCAAAATATGTTAAGGTTGGTGGAAGGTTGAGCAGACAAATTATGTCTGATTGATAATGTAAATGGCTACAATAGCAAGGCTAAGAGTAGCAAATCTTTCAGAATGATGTAGGAGTGAAAATGAGCCAACCAATTCGAGAGCCGATCGAGTTTAACCTGGGCTTTTTGCTTGACTAGTTTGGTTTGATAAAGATCGAGATTGAACTCTATTTGAATATTTAGGTAGCTAATTTTGAAGATATTGATGCTTAAATCATTAGCTCATGAGCATGTTTGAACTTATAATATATATGAAAAATTATGCACGATTTGTTTTTCCATTAGTGTCTTTGTTTGTTAGAAACAATATATTAGACATGATAACTATCGGTCATTATAATGATAATAAGTTTTCATGTAAAAAAACTAAATGGTTGAATAATATCAAGTAAAAATGCATGTTTTGTCTGTATACACAATTTTCAGAAGAAAAAGTTGTATTTATTTTTGTTTGAGTAGGCTCGAATACTGTTCAAGTTTGTCTCGAGTTCGAAGACACTCTAGCTAGAGATTGAATACCATATAAAGATGGTGCTCGAGCTCACTTTGAAAAATTTTAAAAATGTTCGACTTGATAAGTTATTGTTCGGATTGACTCAGATCATTTGCACCATAAGAAGGATGGCCATATTGAATATGATGTGGTTCAATTATCATCTCCTCAAAAGCCTTCTGCTTCATTTTTATATTCTGCTCTCTTTCTTCTTTGCGTCTTAACAAGGTTATGACCACTATGATGTACTCAGTCTACTTAGAGAATGTAGACTTATGGCTCCAAGTGTGGGAAGTTCTGTGGAGCCGGTACTGTTTTGGAGCCAAAATTTGCTTCTCCAAGTTTTGGTATTGTCATTTCACTGGATCCTTTGTAATTTCATCTCTGGATCTTTCACAACCGTTAGTTTCCAAGTGTTGCTAGCTTGTGTCTGTTGGGATGGAAATTTTGTGCAGAATGGTAGTGTTGACTCTGCTGTGCTTTTTGGAAAGGTTGCCTACACTGGACTTTTGGGGCAGGGCATTGCTTGATAGAACGGTTACTAGACTAGAGCTATGTATATTTTGGTTTGTTGTAATTACTGTCAGCAATGATGCTACTTATATCCATGCTGTTTTTGTCGCCCTGGTTAGTATTACTGGGGTTGTTTTTAGTTTGACCTTTTATGTAAATATAAGTTGGGCTTTTTTTGGCACTTGCATTATTTTAGGATATGTAAAGAAACCACTATGCCGATGTATTTTGAGCAATGTAGGCTTTCTGTTACGATTGTAGTTCTGCCTAATTTGGATCATTTATGAAATTTCTCTCTTTTTTAAAGCAGGTATAAGACTCAAGGCTCCTGCCTGTGGCGGGATAAGGGAAGGAGAACGGATGTGCGTAACGTTACCCATATGTTGAAAACACACATATGTTGTTTCCGAATGACCTATAATAAGGTGTAACACAAGAGTAGAATTTTAGTTAGGACATATGCAACTAAAGTAAGAGCTTTAGATAGGACAAGGGACTTCACAGTTGAGATGGTATTAGAATTAAAGGTGCATATTGTAAATGCACCTATTAGGCGTTAGGGGACAGAAAAGGTGTAGGTAAACTGTAATAGGGAGACATAGGAACACATGGAGGAAGAAAGGATAAATATGCTGTTTGCATGGTATTTGGGGAGGATATTGTTTAGGATAAACCAACAAAAAAATAAAGCACAGTACAAAGAAGATTCATATAGCCAGCTTGTGGAAATAAAGCTAGAGTGTTGTTGCTGTTATAGTATTAACTTGAAAGAGGGGATCGTTTTTAGGATCAGAAAACCACTTGGTAGAAATTTCGTGGACAGAGAAGAGCAGAATATTAGGCATGACAACAATTCTGGAAGAGCGAATATAACGATTAATTTATGCAGAGGATTGTCACAACAGACTAAAGGTATATATTGGTAGTTTAGTGAAGATCAGAGCTGCATGTAGGTATCTCATGTAGTTTTGAGATGCCTAATTTTTTCTTTCGTTTACTATTGAAGTAATTGCTTTTAGTAATTTCTCTCTTTTGGTTCCCTCTTGTCTTCGTTAGCATCTCAGTCTTAAGAAAGGAAGATCCTGTATTTCTGATTTTAAATGGTCTGATGTTTTGTCATGGTTGTGTGTCTGATGTAATTTACACTTGTAGTTTCATCCCTTCTGCTTTTCTGTTTGAATTTTACTTTTCTATGTTTGAAGATTAAAATCATATATGCTGATTTGTTTATGTATTTTTCTTAGTCTCTGGTTGTGTATCTTCTGCTAAAATTTGTCGTCACTTGGGTGGATGGACAAATTAGCTACCTTGAGGCACAAGAAACTGCTGCTGTGATTGATTTCTGTATGCGGTTGCTTCAGATTTACTCTTCTCACAATATTGGCCGGGTACCTGTTAACCTTCTCTTCATCCTTAATTTTGTTCTTCTTAAAGCTAGTTAATGGTCGTTTAAAGGAAAAGGCTAGTTAATGGTTTTAGTAGGACAAGCCTTCAAGTTTATTGTGGACGTATATCCTTTCAGTTCTTTTAAAACCGCAAGTCCCAACATCTTGATTCCTTACATGTAAATGCATAACTAGTTGAATTTCTTGTAGTTGCAAATTTTCAGCATATCCAATATTTCATCAAACATGCATGAAGAACGACATCAATTTCCCAATTTAACATAACAATTGTCTTCTCTTAGAGGCACCAAGTTTCTTTCTTTCTTCTTTTTTTTTTTTTTTGGGGGGGGGGGGGGGGGGATTAGAGACATCAAGTTTCAATATCATGATGATTTTCTAGTTCCTTTTTTCCACCACCGCCGCAACAATAACACTCAAGTTTTTTTTACCATTATATGGGGCCGGCTATATAGATTAATCATTTCTCTTGCGTTTTATTTTTTTGAGTCGCAACCTAAATCATATATTCTTTGTGTGTCTCCTAATACCTAAGGCATAATATGCGCTTTTAGAATATGCATCTTTAAAAAATGTCATATCATCACAACCATTATTCCGGGCTAAGTACCTAAAATCTCACTTAAATCTTATGCCCTCTACATTACACCGGTTGCATGAATCAATTATCTCCAATGTACTTTATCATTGACTATATGTTCTTCAGTTATCATGTAAATCATATTCTTTCTTATTGTTTCTCTTCGTATCTTTTTTGGTTTTCCTTTCCCATGTTTGACATGCACTTCATTCATTCTGTCACACCGCCTAACAGGTGAATCGGCAGAACGCCTTTGCACATATCCATACGATCCATCTTAACATTCTCATTTTAACATTCATCTTCTCTTCTATAGGTACCATCCATCCTTCCTTGTATGTCCACACATCCATCTTAACATTCTCATTTTCGTTATTCGCATTCTTTGATCATGCTTATAATTGATTACCCAACATTGAACCTCGTACAGCAGTACGGGTCTTATTGCCGTCATGTAGAACTTTCCTTTAAACTTTGATGCTACTTTTCTATCACAAAGAAGACCTGACACACTTCTCCACTTTAACCACTCTACCTATACCATGTGATTTACATCCTTGTCAATTGTTCCATAGATTTCCTAAATATCTAAAACTCTCACTCAGGTGAATCTTTACTTTAACCACTCCAACTGTACCACGTGATTTACATCCTTATGAACTCCTCCATCTTTCTATAGTATAGATCCTAAATTTTTAAAACTCTCACTCAGGTGAATCTCTTGGTCTCTCAGTTTCACACGAGGCTTGAAGATCATTCTTTTGTGGCTAAATTTAAATTCTATATAATGTCTTCTTTCAACTCAATGTGAAGTAGTTAATTTTTTCCATCCTTCTAGCTTTGTTGTGCAAGGCACATGAGAAATCTGATTAAAACTACGCGATGGATATATCAAAGGATAGAGAACTATACGTCGCAACAGCACAAAGGAGTGAGAAGAGCGTCTACTGCGATATGCTTAAACTAATAAGTCAAGCTCTTTGTTCATCAGGTTCTGCAACTATCACTTCCCTCAAGCCAGTGAGGCTAGCTTTTCCTTACTTTGATAGGGAACTTGGGCATCTCCTTCTCTTTGTCCTTGAGCTGCTTTATGAATTTTCACACTTTCCCGTATTATTCTGGGTCAGGCTTGTTGGAATTCGCTACCCCACCTCAGATCTCCAATTTGATTTGGCCATTCTAGGTCGGGGTTTGTTTTAGGACAAGATGAGAGATGTGGCCATTCCCCGGCGGAATAGAATGAGGAAGAAAAGGACAAGAATTCGATCGCTGAACCTATACTTGTTTGGTGACATGACTAGGGAGAGGGGAGGGGAATTAGGGAGGCCATAGAAGGAGGGAGAAGAGGGGGGATGAAGGACGTTGGGAAGACAAGGTGAGACCGTGAGGGAAAGGAGATCTGTTTTTTTAATTATTAGCGTTTACTTGGATGTTTTAGTTGTTCAGGAGTCGTCCCTTTATTCTCAAAAGTGGAGTCTGTTTGTTTTGTTTGTCGTTGATTGATACGTTTAAATTGTAAATAAAATCAGCATTGTTGTAATTATAGTAGAATGTGATTTGATATGATGGTCCCCAGCCCCCTTTTTCTCCTGCAAGTAGGATAAATGTGCAAATCATGTTTGTCTTTTTTTGTTGTCATCAATAGCTGTAATTTCCTGTCTCCAGATCTCACTAAGTTTTTCAAGCAGCTTAAGGAATGAAAGAGATGTCGAGAAATGCAAGGATTTACGCGCCCTTCTCCAACTCCTAGCAAGTCTCTGTACAAAGGATCTGGTAATTCTCTTATATTTTTCTCTTATTACAAAACTTGATTCTGTTTTCCTTCCACTCCATGAAATATATTTTTCCTCGATTTGGACTTACCTGTTCTTTCGGAGATTGTAAGTTTAGAATACTCGATGATGAAGATCGTCTTTGTAGGTTGATTTCTCATCAGCGGATGAGGTTCCGGGTACAAGCATTTCTCAGGTAACTTCCGATGCGTTCATGATGTTGATCGCTCCTGTTATGTTGAAACTCAATACTGTTCATCTTTGTAATTTGTGAAGTACTTAAAGTTCTTGTCCAGTTTTGCAATGAAATACGTTCTTCTGCCTCACTGTTGTTTATGTTGAAGGTTGTTCACATGGGGCTTCACATAGTTACGCCACTTATAACCGTGGACTTGCTCAAATACCCAAAACTTTATCGTGATGTAAGCTCTCATCACCATTAAAGAATAAAAGTTGGGTGTTGTATGTAATTAATTTGGTCTCTGTTGGCAGTACTTCTCCCTCCTCTCTCACTTGTTGGAGGTTTATCCTGAAATGATTGTTCATTTAAACAATGAAGCATTGGGACATATTATTGGAACACTTGATTTTGGTCTTCATCACCAGGTACATTGATTTTGCAGATGATTACTGTACCCTCACCATTTTAGTGTTTCAATATCTGGAATGTCTTTGCATTATTCCATCTCTTTTCTTGTTTGATGTCGTAGGATGCTGAAGTTGTAGATTATTGTCTAAGAGCTCTTAAAGGACTAGCTTCTTACCATTACAAGGAAACCAGTGCTGGTAAGGTTGGTCTAGCCTCATATGCGTTAGATCATGAAGAACCTGCTGGAAATGTTCGGGAAGGCATTCTGAGTCGATTTCTTCGTACTCTGCTCCAAGTTCTTCTCTTTGAGGACTATGGGTAAGCTCAATGGCGGTGTTGATGTTAGCCCCCCACACCCTTTTCCCCCCTGATTGACTCCGTTTTTTAGTTTTGTGTTTTGTTTTGTTTTGGGGCGGAGTGGAAGCTAATCTGTAATTGTGTCTGAATTGAGCTTAGTATGAAGAAACGATCATTTTGATTTCCATGACTTCTTTCTGAGCCTTATTGAAGTCATAGTCGCTCGATTGTCGGTACAGTATGATAATTTTGCCGTTTGATGCTTAACAGCGTGTAATACTTCTGCTGTTGTTATTGTCCAGCGCTGATCTTGTTAGTTCTGCTGCGGATGCACTCCTTCCATTGATCTTATGTCAACAGAGTCTCTACCAGGTAGCATATTCACTTAAGTTTTGCTGGTTATTTACCCAAAGAAAAAAAAAAGGGCTTTTGCTGGTTGCGTCCTCTCTCTTGCTCTTTTTATTTTTACTTTTCTTTCTGGTGCAAATGTGTAACCAACTGACCGTGTAAGATTCTTTTGAAATATTCAGGATGTATTTAGTGTTTTGCCAAAGGCACTCTCTTCCTTGCATTATTGGCTGGGAGTCAACAACCCTACCAGACATCTTGTATCCTTACCTGCTCCTCTTGTCATCGTCATCTTCATACCCAGTATATCCCAACGACAGCAAAAACTATCGTTAGGGTCTGGGGAGGGTGAGCGGCAGGCAAATAATACTTCTATCCCTAGGGATAGAGAATTTGCTTCCAGTGAGACCCCCGGCTCTTGCTGTACCTGCATAAATGACACAATAATAGGAATATGACGTGCTAGTGTGTTAGTGAGAAAATTCAGTAAATACAAATACGAAGCTCCTGGTATGAAAATGATCATAAACGTGTATATGCACATATGATGCAAGTCAAAGATAAAAAAACAAAACCAAAAAAGTGCAAAAATCCACCCAACGCATAGATAATATTTAAGCCCCTAAGTATACTCTAAGGTGCCCCTCTTGTCTCGCCTTTAAAACCTGCTCTTGTAGAATAAGTGATGTTAATTTACAGTAGTTATGGGTGCAATGAACTCCCTCTTGGACTATTGCGTATTATAAACCACCGTGTCAGATGGGAAATCAATTCTTCACTTGCATTGTGGATAAATAGTTCTGATTTTCCATCTCAAGGTTCCCATACGATCACCTCGAGCTGTAGCAGTATACCCTTTTTTCGGAAGGAACGCATAAATTCAAATCTGTAGGTGGATAGTGAACTGCTGGTTTTCATGATATAACCTTCTTATTCCTTTTCTCTTAGTATTTATTTATTTACTATTTCTTGGTACCCGGTAACGTCTCAAATGCATTTGTGTCGCAGAGTTTGGGAAATGAATTAATCGGAAGGCAAGGAGATGCAAATTTTAAATCAAGATTGGCAAATGCATTTCTGTCGCTGACAAGCTCAAATAATCTCTCTTCCACGCTCGATCGTAGTAATTACCAGAGATTTAGGAAGAATCTGCACAATTTTCTGATTGAAGTTCGTGGATTTCTCCGAACTAAATGACTCAGGTGAACTCCAGTAGAAAATGCAGTGCTACTGTACTCAAATCTTCATGTCTCTTCCCCTTTTTTTGTCTCTAGAATACCTAAGCCTTGCTGTATGTTATTTTATTTTATTTTTTATTCCCCCGCTCCGGTAGACCTCATTCTACATCTATTTAGTGAGCCACCCAAGGTTGAGGAACTTCAAGTGAATACAACAGTTAGAACTCATGATTTCGGATTTTTTTGCCTGCCCTGCCTGTCTAGCTTTGCTTTCCTTTTATGCTGTGTCTAAATGGTTTTCAATCGACGGAAAAATGTTGCACATGTTTTTTTTGTTATTATGAATAAGATAGCTAAACTAGTAAAGATGCTCACATTGTGCATCGTTCCACGCTCCGGAACCATAACAACAACAATCATGCTTAGTATATCTCAACAATAGCAAAAGCTATTTTTAGGGTCTGAGAGAAGGGTGAGAGTCAAGCAAACAATACCTCCATCGCAAGAGATAGATAGTTTGCTTTTAGTGAGACTCTTAGCTCTATATGTACATGCATAGATTACATAACAATAATAAGAATATGGTGTGTTAGTGTATTAGCAAAGGGATTTAATAAGCACAAACATATGCTCTTACCTTCATTTCTATCGATCGAGTAGGGTTCAGAATCCTGTGTCATTTCTTACCGGGCACTTTGGGGACCTAAGTCTGGAGGGCACCTCGACTGATGGATCAAGAATTATCCTCCTCAAAGGCTCAGTGAGCTTGATATTCTAGTATGACCGAAATGCTCTCCACAGGAGCAGCTATTTGGTGCTATCTGTTTGTCCCTGATACAAAATGCTTTAGGTGTGCTAGCCCAGTATTAGTTTTCTTAGCTTCATTGTCTTGGTATGGTCAGAGCGTTCTTTGTGGAGACTGGTCCTTTGGAGTTGGGTTAATGCTTTGCTGCTTTACATCCTTCAAAAAATTTGTAATTAACAGCAAGAACTGAAAGCTAAAGGGTAATATCAACTTGAGAGGTCGTATATTCTTCCCATGTTGCTAGCATAATCTTCATTTTTAGCCTTAATTTACCTTTGTTGACTTCTCAAATTTGCGAGAGAATACCTGAAATGCTCAAGGAAAAGGACATGCATTCTTTGGCTGTTCCTTTGACATAGGAAGGAGGAGGAACCTGCGCATCATGTGACTCGTGACATGATTGCTGGCATTTGTAACATAAGATTATGATACTTCGATTCTCGTTTTACCATTATCGAAAATGCTTAGCTGCTTTCGAGCAGGAAAAAAAGTATAGTGGAGATTTGACTAAAGCTCAACTAAAAATAATAGAATAGACTCGAGGTAGATCCAGATTCAAAGGCATGAGCGGACATAAGCTTAATAGCCAACGCATGCCCTTCATTTATTATGAGAGAAACTGGAAATGGTAATCATAGCTAGGTAGCTATTTTCGTAACGCTTACTATGTTTCTCAGAAAAAACTCTTCAAGGATTATTTCGTTTTGGAGGAATATTTCAGTTTAAACACCCGAGTATCGCTGTAAAATTTTCCCGTGCGTTGATCAGCAACCAAATCTGGACCATCCTACGTATTTAAGATGGTGGGAGACACAAATCAATCAGTCGATACACAATATATCTCAATGGCAGAAAAACTATCATTAGAGTCGGAAAAAGATGAGCAACAAGCAAACAATACCTGTTAATAGGGAGTTTGCTTTCTATAAGACCTCGGCCCCAGAGATACTATTAAAAAAAAAAGCTTTACTAACGCCGCTTTTAACAAACGTCGCCCTGCTCCTTTTATCACACATGCATTTTAGCATGTTCTAGAAATGGACAAGAATCACCAACTCGTCACTTTTCTCTGTTCGGTGCCAGTGAAGCTACCTTTCCTTTGCTCAATGTCCGAGGAGCCGACAACCTACCCAGCAATGAATTTCTGATACTTCTTGAAACCGCATGGTCAATCAGCCATAATTTCTCAAACTATTTTTTGAGATTAGTGATAATAGTGATAACAAAAAATTAAGACGAAAAGCATTTCTTCTGTCCTAGGAGTGTCCTTTTATACCACCTCCCTACTAATTTGCTTGTTTGTAACTGAAAGGCCCACACATTTCGACTCAGAAGCCACACTCTTACACCTTAGGCCGCTAATCCCACCCGATGCCCCCCTACAGTTACCCCACCCCCACCACCCTTCTCCAAAACGAAGAGAGCGGAAGGGTTTCCCTCTTCATATTGTGGTTATGAACAAAGCACACAAAAAGATGTGTGCACACAGAAAATCAACAGAAAAGAAAAGCTCCCGAAGAAATGGGAGTGCTGAGGGTACAGCCGGCTTTATAGGTGCGTGTCGACACGAGGATAAGACCATCCCAGTCAGACAGCACCCCGACAGAAACAATAACGACCAAACTGCATGTAGTAATGCTACTAAAGTTTTTCTGGGGATGAGATCTCCTCACCGCGCGGTGAGTCACCGCGCGGCCCAGGTCGCGACACGTGGCAGCAGTAGGGGGTGGTGAGGCTGGATGAGGGTTACCCTCACCCAGCCTCACCACCTTCCCTTTTTGCCACGTGTCGCGCGGTCACGCACGCGGTGAGGGAGTAGCGGTGAGGGGATCCTATCCCGTTTTTCTGAGCCTTAACAACCGAGTTCGGATCCCCTCACTGCAAAGGAGCGGTGACACATGACCCTGTGACATGTGTCAGCAGGGAGAATGTGAAGCTGGATGAAAGGTGGCCAGCAGGAGGCGTAAAGCCGGACGAGGAACAGTAACCCTAACTGGACGATGGTAACCAAGAAGACCCCAAATATGGTGATCACTTGTGCAAGATGCTCTTCTTTGACAGCTTTGGCTTCTTGTGAAAATGAGTCTGATCAAAAGGTTTAAAGTCCACCAGAAATAAGAACAAAGTAAAACTATAAAAAAGAGAGAAAAGAGAGTAAAAGGGAATACCTTTCCTCTCACTAAAGCTTCCTGATCTGTCCTCTCCCTCCAGTTGCTCTTCCGAAGTTTTATTGGTCGATTTCCAACATACTTACCTGAAGACAAATAATCCCACTTCTCATATTTCACATGATTCCTATGTTGTAATAACACAATAACAGCCATAATCGCTTTCTACATGATATGATGATATGCCGGAAAAAAGAAGGAAAAAAACCTTTACCAGACTCCCAAAGGTAATGCAAAAAAGCAATCTGTATAAAGGAAAAAAGGGGGCAACTTACATGCAGAAATGCAGAGGAAATGAGATGCTCATACCGCGGAAACTTTTCCCACTGCATATTTACTTACTAGATCATATAATTATGACATGGAAGTGCACCAACAACAATAACACCATTTTCCCATTGTCTTAGAGGCTCCCGCTTATGGCAGAGGAGGGAGGGTCGGATATACACAACTTTACCCATGTGTTGGAAACCAAAGAGGTTGTTTCCGGATGACCCATAATGAAAACTGTATCAAGTATTGTGTCGATCGACTGTAACTTGACATTACAAGCGCGGCAATTTATTGAATCATTTTGCTTTATTCCATCATATTCTAAAATCAAAAAAGAACGTGTCCTTGACTCTATTAGAAATGGAAAGACATGGAAGTGCAGCAAATGAAAAAGAAACATAGGGCTGTAAAGAGCACTTATATTAAGATATACTCACCATTCATTTCTTTGAGTGCTGCAGCAAGGCAAGCAGGGTTTGCAAAACTCACAAACCCATAGCCTTTAGTTTTTCCAGTTCGTTTGTCTCTTACAACCTGGTAGCAGGAAGACTTTGTAAACTTCTCAGTACATACGCCGACCGAAAGAAACAAAACAACATTGGAACAACCTAATGTGGGTCCCAAGTATATACACAACTTGAAAAGTACAGAGACTTGAACACATTTTTTTTGTTGTAAGTTAAAGTTTTCATATATGAGTCATTAATGACGAAATTATAAACTGTTGTTGCTTAGTCAAGTAACGGCAAGCCTAACTTGCTCAAAATATAGATGGCTTACAAAAGACCTATCTGACTACCAACTTGTACAAAAGTTGCATAGGAGAACAACAGACACAAGCTTAACTTGTTCAAAATGAAGGTGACTTTCAAAAGTGAATCCCAATATTGATGCCAATCTTTGTTGTTGTTCCAAATAGACCAAAATGACTATATCTAAGTAGCACATTAAACAAACAGTAAAGTAAGATGAGGCAATAGGTTGGAAGCTTTGGCACCAAAGGGGAACGAACTCCACAGAGCTTTCCTAGTTTGTAGCCAAAAGACTCCAAACCTTAGCCATAATGCAGCAGACAATATAGACAAGAAAGTTATATATCAAAGTAAAAGTGCTTCTGTTATATATCATATATAAGACACATTCTCCCCGTCAGATTGTTTCTGATTAACACACTGGGAGATCCAAGTAACAGCAGGAAGAGAGAGGGCAGGAGAGAATAGCGCACTTTTGACCCAGCTCAAACAATTCAAAGCCCCTATAGTGTTAGGGCATAGATTCTTGCCAGCATTGTCCATCAAATCCATTGCATTGAGCCGCTCTTTTTTGAAAATCAGGATTCTGGGGGAGGCTTCAGCTTCAAAGCGATGTGAAAGAGTCCATGGGAGTACTTCCATATCATTTACACAGCAACAATTGTAAAGCAATTCCCAGACTTCCCCTCCAAAGAATCCCAAGAGAACAGCAAATTGCAGTCCAAAGAGAACCTGGTTTTAAGATTTAGCCAGAAATGCCCAGTTTTATGATGAGTTCCCAATTTGATCTTCTTTTCTTATATCCTTGCAATGAGCTAGCATAGTTGGATATGCTTGGTAGGATGCCTTGGAGGACAGCTTCATGTGCTTTGCCAATTTGTTGATATATTCTACTGTTCTTCACCAAATATGATACAATGACGTTGAAAACCCAAAACAAACTCCGTCTTTCTGGAGTTTTGAACTACCAACATTTCTGGAGATAAGCCAACTGATGATATTCAGTCATCCATTTATTCTGCACCTGCACATTAGCTCACCAGTACTGCATTCTAGACCTTTTATAAGTAGGGGCAAAGAAAGAATAAATAATCATGATCCTTCATTAACCTACCACACCATATGAGTTAGTTTGGATCAAATTCCAATTTAGAAGTTTGTCTTGTGTATTCATTATCTTCCAACATACAAGCCCTAGCATGAATACATAGCATAGAAAAGAATGGTTGCACCAAATAATTTTCTCCCATTCTGCAATACACAGAATAAGAGCCTTAATGGCATTTTTCACTTAAAATTTTGGGTTTGGCTTCCATATCCCATAGTCCTCTCCCCGAGTGATGTTTAGGCTTCTGCAAGCACATCTGAATTGTATGACTTGGTCATACATCCTCTTCCATAAGCGATCCTCTGGTTATTTTCTTGAATTATCTCAGCAACTCTAGCTCCTTTTGAGGTACAAGTTTCCTTTTGAGCTCTAGATGGTTCTGGCTTAAAAGTACCCCAAGGGGGCCAGGGATCACTCCAAAAAGATGTAGTGTTTCCACACTTATGCAATATGCGCATTTGTCCCTAATCCAAAGTGTCCTTTTCCACAGCCATGAGTCGGATGGCCTTATTCTTGCTTTCCATATGGACTTATCTTTCAGAATTACAAAGTGAACTCATTTTACCCACAAGCTTTCTTTGTTTTCACAAATGTTCCAAATGTTCTTCATGATGTAAGCATTATTCACCAGAGTCAGGTCTAAAATATCTAAGGCCCCCTTATCCTTTGGTATACACACAGATGATCATCTAACCTTAGCTTTTCTGGTTCCAACCCACAAAAAAGTTTTGAACAACTTTTCTATCTCCTTTATTACACTTCTAGGCGGGGAAAAAAGAGGTTGACCAGTACATCACTATAGCAATCAAAACTGAGCTGATCAATTGCAATTTGTCCCCGTACGAGAGCTTTTTAACCCCAGCTTTGAATTCTACAGGAGATTATATCTAATAGAGTATTACAGTTTGGGTAAGATGGCTTCTCAATGATAAGAGGCACTCCTAAATATATGTTTTTCTCCTCAGAGTTTATCTCAGATGTTTAAACCTTTTTTTTTAAATTAAATTTCATAGATGAGCCAAAATAGCATATTTACAAAATATGTTGCAGACTATGCAACATTTGCTTGACTAGCACCAAAAATAGGTGGTCTACGGGATTCCTATCTATATACTAATGCCACCTTTAAAAAATTGCTCTTAAGAAGCAGTAGTAGTCGAGCGTGTGTGATGAAGTGCTAGAGGACAAGACAGTCTATCAAAGTCCTCACATTTTAAAAGGTTTTGTTGAAGGCCAAACAGTCTATTAAAGTCCTCCCGGGTAGCTTTGATCACTTATAGAATGTGGGTTAGCTTTTGATAGGATGAACAAGTCATCCACCAAGGCTAGGGAAGAGAGGTTTAAATGTTCACACTTCAGACGAAAGACAAACTGAGAGCTAGAAATATTCTTTTTGACGAGTTGTGCGAATCCTCCATGACTAGATGAATAGGCAAGGGGAGAGAGGGTCCCCTTGTCTAAGCCTTTTAGTTGCTCTGAAGTTCCTAATCAAACCATCATTCAGATTTGAGGAGAAAGAGGCTGTAGTAATCCAGATCCAGATCCAGTTTATGTAATCTTCTAGGAAGTTCATAACATTAAGTATCATCCTAAGATATTGCCAACTTACAGTGTCAAAAACCTTCATTATGTCCATCTTGATTGCACAACACTTTGAGCCACCATTTCTCTTATAATTCTTTACCTACATGCATACTTAGTATGCTATTCTAGATTAGTCTACTCTTAACAAATGCTGACAGGTTTTCATCCACTAAGCTAGGACGCAGGGGCTTTAATCTATTTACAAGGACCTTTGAGATGACTTTATAGGTGACAATGCAACAAAATGTTGGGCTAAACACGTTCTTTCTTATTGGGTTGTCACCTTAGAAATCAGGGATATAGTCGTGGCATTTATACGGTAGTATCGACCTAAGCCCCCAACTCCACTTAACTTCAGTTTTTATGCATACCGGTAAGTACAGATATTTGAACCACATTCATTACTTCATTAATTTGATACTCCACAAAGCATAAGCGAAATTACCACATCAACAGATTCACCAAGGGGACGCAGAAAGATAACGGACAAAAAAGAGAGGTTTTCACAGGAGAGGGGGGGGGGGAGAGGAAGAACAAGAAACAGGAAGTAAAAGCATGAAGCAAACCATATGAAACGACATTCAGGTTTGTAATGACCTAGTCAAGCTCTCCTTACCTGAAGGCAAACAAAGTTGAATAAATCAGGAAATTGTTCAATGAACCTGCTCCTAATCCTATCAGGTGTCAATTAATATACCATGACAAGTTTTTATAATGGGGTACTATCCAATCTCATACTTGTGTTTTATGTGACAAGTCCCCAGAAGACGAGGACCATCTATTTTTCTTCATATACATACTCTGCTGATGCATGGACAGGTGTTGTGAAGCATCTATTGTGCGATCAAAGGATCTACTCATGGCAGGGTGTTCTTGACTGACTATCCTTAACCTCCTGAAAATCCAACTTCCGAAGAACTTGGCTTATTTTACTTTTTCTGCTGGAATCTATGGGCTACGGAGAGATTGGAACTTAAGGCTCTACCAAAAACTGGGAAAAACAGCAACAGCACTGTCCATGAAGCGCTACAGAGCATTAGACTGTTCGTAAATTCCTGGTCCACTATAAGGAAAAACAGGACCAATTGGGAATTAGCTGTCAACTTTTGCATAGATTTCAAACTTTTTGTGCAAAGTTAGCTAGGCAGCTTCTTTGTGTAAAGCATAGTTAGTCTTTTGTGCAAAGCTAGGAAGACCTAGGTTCTTTTTTTCTGTAAGTAAATTAAATTTTCATTGATTTAAGAATTTACATAGAATCCGGGCAAATGAAGGTTGCCTTTATAGAGAACCTAGGTCTTCCTCAATGAAAATTTAATTTACAATAGTAAAAAATTAAAAAACAATAACATACCAGAATCAAAAGTAACCAATTCCAGGTAACAGAAATTAATCTTAAAGGAGCCCTCAATCCACACTCATTCCTAAAACAGAGATAAAAGCAACAAGAACATATTTATCACTATCAAGATCACATTGCATTCGGATTTTCTACAGCATAGAAACAAAACAAGAGTATGTTGTAACCAAGAAGGTTCAAATTCACAAAAGAAGCTATAGTAAACCCAACAATCTGGACTTGAATTGAACACTCACAATCAATTTTTAAAAACTAAAACACAAAGCCTCCCGGCTTGGTTAATAAATTTCAGCGTTGAAAAGCAATAAAGAAAACATCATTCTCACAATTGAAATTATTTGAAGACCAAGGAGATTCTATCTTAAGGTTAAGGACCATTTGAGGGCTCCATGCACTTAAAAAAAAAAACAACTGACAGCATGAGTCGTAAGCTCAAGAATGCCTTTTACAGGGAACAAACGGAAATATAATAAATTGACGGCAACGAGTGCTTACCCTGGCCATGTTGAAAGAAGGAAATCTAGTAAAAGCTTTTGACAGAACGTCATCATTCACCTCATTCCCAAGATCGCCGCAAAACAAACGATAATCATCTGTTTAAGATAGAATTACGACAGGTGAATGAATATGCCAGGTACTGTGTATCCAAACCACAATTTGCAGAGTACGCAGTCTAAAACAATTATGATAAAGTAACCAAGTAATAAATACAAGCGATGACATGATTAACCGAATAATAAGTAAAGATCTAATGCTTCCATTTCGACACAATCTATTTACAATGGCAAGCATTATTATCAAAATTGGACCGACATGTTTATATGATTGAATCCAGTTATAAGAATCTGAAAGTGCAACGAAACTGGATTGGATATAGAATCTGAAATATAAATTAAACAGAAGGTACTAATCATGATATCGAGAGCTTCATCCCCCTCTCTCTCTCTGGTAAGTCTAATTTCATAGATAAGCCAATAATTTACAAGATAGGTAGCCCATATAGAGGCCAACTAGCAAGATTAATTAACACAAAATACATCGATGAGTCTAGGAATACTAGAACTATATAGCAAAACGTTATCCTGAGCCACATTTCTATCTAGAGATTCTACTTTGAAAGTTCCCACCTGGCTCCTAATTACTGGAGGAGCAAAGCGGCAAATCCCCGTATCCCCCTCCTCTCCCTCTACCATCTCTCTGTTTGTCTCTCTCCCCACTGACGTCTCTCCCTCCCTTCACCTCTTCATTTTGAGGCTTACTATCTTCCCATAAGGCAAGGTTTATTTCTAACTATAAGAGGTAAAAACTATTTGAACATTTGATGTTTGGGCCAACCCAACTGCTCCAAATTTGGCAAAACAAAACTAAAGGCTATTACTCCTTCCATCACAAAAATATTGGCATACTTTCTATTTTGGTTTGTCCCAAAAATATTGTCACCTTACAAAAAAGAAGTGCATTAATATTCTTATATTACTCTTGCAACTACAATTACAATTAATGCATGAGACAGAAAATAAAGCTTTCAGAACAAGGTTACAATGGAATTATTGCAATAAAATATATCAGCAACCAATATTAAACGATGTCTCCTACCAACTGTAACAATACTTTTGGGACGGAGGGATTACATGGGTTCAAAGCCCAAGTTTGCTTCTTTACCTTCCTATCTTTCCTAATCCAACATACAGAGGTAATTGACACATAGGGGCAAATAACGGAATTCTGATTTAACAACTATAAAATTCAGGAGGCATAAAACGCAGTCAACCACCAAGCTACAACAAAGCACTTTCGTTTTATGGAGGTAATCCATCTTGTTCCCAAAGAAGAGGAGCACGGAATTGAAATCGAACGACAGTGGAGTGAGTAACAAGAATGGGCTACAGTCTCTTATAGTGACATATGTGCATTTAAATCAGCCCATAGGATCAGTTGGAAATCCAAAATGATTCATAAGTCTTGTGCATCAAGTATTCCTCGGAGTAATTTATCTGATTTTCCTTTGCTAGGCTTTCCAAGTTGTGCATTAAACCCCAATTAATTTACTAAAAGACATCCTTAAAATTTGCAGAGAATGACGTTTTTTTAATGGCAAGAAGCACTTTGAATAGTACTATTTAGCCCCACTCCAGTACTGTAATTAGCATAGCATGCCATTTCATGCACCAAAACCCTGATCTTTGATGTGTAATGCCCAAGAGCACAGTGTCAGCAATCCCCATATATTAAGAATCCCATCCCCCGGAAAACAGAAGCACAGTTGATGACAGTGACCAATGGTTGAAATCAGAATAAAATTCATAACTAATGCCACAAGAACAAGGCCATTTAAGAACACAAACCACCAACCATCAAGCAAAATTTAACAAGCCCAATTAACACGTACAAATTATAGAATGCTGATATCGAAGGGGGGAGTCAGGAAATTAAACTCACTCTCAGGCCATTCAGCAAGAGTAGGATCCTCCTACCACTGCCCTGCAGCTTTGCGAGGCACTGCTTTCTTTTTAGTTTCAGCTTTGTGCTCAATCTCACTGTTAGCCAAGGCTGCTTTTACACTCTCAAGAGCTTCAGGTGTTATTGTTTGTGCATCCCTCTGAAATAATTGCTGAGCCTGGCCACCCAAAAGAGGATAATTACAATTGGAAAAACATAAAGACCAAATACATAATATAAAACACCAATTCAAAACTATAACTAGAGCTCGATTGCACATGTTCAGTGATTCATACGAATACCCATATCATATCATGCGTGCTACTACAGCACAAACATCCCCAAATAGTCAGCTATGCATTCACAATAACAATTAAACTACAAAATTTTAAACGACCATATTAATCAAGGGCTATGGGCACTATAATATAAATAAGTCTCTTGGAAGTTCCTTCATGTACTATAGTGTACCTGTTGGTACTGGGGCAACGAGTACCCCGCCGGAAGACTAGCAGGAGGTGGATAAACAGAAGGCGGAGGAACAGGTACTTGAACCGTTGGAACAGGAGTAGCTCCGCCTACATAGGACTGCGGTTGTTGAAGATGGAACGGCGTCGGGAAATACGTGGCACCGGAGTAAGTAAACTGAGACGACGTTGACGACGAAGAAGCAGGGGTTGGAGGTGTCGCCATTTTCCAAAACCAGTATTCTACTGCGGATAATGTTTTTACTCTTAGCTTGATGCAAAATTGACTAAGCAAATCAATTGCAAAAATCTAGGATTTGTTCAAACTAAGCCATAAAAATAATAATAAACGAAAGAGGAAAGAAAGATCTCAAACGAAATAACAAAATCCCCTTCCTTTAGGCTTTTATGATTGAGATAATATAAGAGATTGGGGTTTCCGGCAGAGGAGGAGGAACAGGGCAGGAGGCCGGAGGAAGTTTCTGGCAATATTGGGTATTATAAAAGAAATCTAGGGATTTGCAGCTCTATACGTTAATAAAAGGGTCCGGATCCCCGCCCATTCTCTCACCTTTTTGTGACCGCCCGGCACGTGACAGCAGGGGAGGTGGTGAGGCTGGATGAGAGACATCTCATCCAGCCTCACCATTCCCTCCATTCTCTCACCTTTTGGTGACCGCCCGCCACGTGACAGCAGGGGAGGTGGTGAGGCTGGATGGGATGTCTCTCATCCAGCCTCACCATTCCCTGATGTCACGTGGCGAACGATCACGAGTGAGAGAATGAGCGGTCAGGAAATCAGGATCCAAAAAAAAGGATGAGGAAGAAATGAGAAAAGGAAAAACAAAAGAAAGAAATGCTATAGCAAGAATTAAAAAACGATAAATACATAAATTTTTTATAAAAACAATATCTTTGTGTCTTATATAATTTTTTATATTATGATATTTTGAACATGATTAAACAAAAATGCGTGTATTTATATTTGGCCAAAAACAAATAGAAATAAAACACCACTAACAATTAATCACTACAATAAAAATAATCAATCACGTAATTCAAAACAAAATTAATAATCTACTGACAGCACATCGAGAACACCAATAAAAATTAATTATTATGATATAAATAATCAACTACTTAATTCAACTAAGTAAAAAGAATCAATTATGATAAAAAAAAATCAACTGCGTAATTGAAAACCGAACTTTTACATAAAGCTAAACAAATGTAAAACTTAACCAAGAAACATTAGAAACGAACCATGAATTACGTTACTGTTTTGCTTTGGAGTTTGTTGAATTATTTCCTTCGTGATCATCAATCATATACAATACATTCCAACGGCATCAAAAGTTATTGTTAGAGTCTGAAAAGAATGAACGACAGACAAACTATACATCTATCCAAAAAATAAAAGGTTTACTTTTATTGAGACCCGTCTCTATATTTTAAAGAATTTCGGTCGAAGAGACAAGGGAAAAATATGTGAGGGAATCAGGAGAAAATTTCATATCATATGTTTTTTTTTTCTTGTTGGACTTTAATGTAATTATATTCTTCCAATCCCAACTGCAATTCGCATTGAATGTTCTTGATTAGATATCCCAAATAAGTTTGATAATGCTCAATTGATATCATCGAATATTATATTTTAGACAATTTAAAATAAAAACAATGTAGTTTCTTTATTAAAATATTCAAAAAAAATATTTACTTAACTAAATAATATAAAAAAATTCTCTCGCTTAATGGATAAATCAATTAAGCTTAAAACATCGTTCATTAGTCAAAATTCAAAATCAATAATTTGTAATAATTTGACGAAAACTGAAAATAACCAATCCAAACCCTTTGTTAAGCTGATTGTAACCATAAAGTGTAAAAATTTTGTCCAAAATGTATAGTAAAAAGTATTTTAAAAAAAAACATAAATTCAGAAAGACACAATGTGCATGACGAAAACACCCGACAAATACAAATCATAATTCGAGGAGTTTATTCAGACGTTTAAAAGGGTGTTTAATTGTTTTAAAAAGATTTTAAAAAAAAAGGTTTAGTAACCCCATCGTACCCGACCCTTCCTTTGCTATACAAATTACAACAACATTACCCATTGTCTTAGATACTCACGTCTACAGTAAGATATAAAAATCGGATGTATACAATCATACCCATGTGTTAGAAGAGCAAATTGTACCAACAAAATTCTGGTCGCGTAGAAGATCTGATGCCTGTAATATATTTAATCAAACCAAACACCTATACTAAGATTAATATACCTTATCCCAAACGGAAGAGGAAAATCCTATATTCAATCAAACATGAACTATAACAATTTTGGGGGAAGATTGTAGTTTAATTTAGTATTATCTTTCATTTTAAATTTCATTTTAAACCTTTTTTTAAATACAACATTATTCCATTTCTTTAGACGTTTCGCCTATGACGGGTATGAAGATTAGATGTACACAACTATACTCTAGTGTAGGATACACTTTATTGCTACAATAGAGGTGTTGGTGGTGAAGAAGGTGGTGGTGAAGCAGTTTTTGAGTCAATAGTTCACGAAATTTGGGTGAGTGCGCTCTTCTCTACCCTAGTTATGAGTTAGGGTTGTGTGTGTATATTAACTGAAGAAATATACATTGTATAAGTATTGATTAATCAAGACTCATTTTAATTCATTGGTACATTTCCTGTATTATTTTTATATAAATGTGACACCTAAGATTAAGATCAGATTCAATTTTGGAAAAATTTAACTGCCTTTTTTTCTTGGTTTATGGTATGATGTTTAAGCTGTTGTACTGGAAGTGATGGTTAAGATCAATGGATCATATATGCTGTTAACCTGATTTATTTATTTCCCCTCATTTGCTGGCATGTGGTCCTTGTTGTTTACATTTTTCACCTTATATAGTCCTTGTACTATATAGGACACAGTTAAGAAGTTCTTATCATTTAGAGAACTTAGCGAGTGATCTGAGCCGTTTCCCTTTTGACGATAGAGTGTATCTCCATTGTCTCAGTGGTCGACTTTGAGAATTGTAGTTATCGCCTACTAAATCTCTTTATGTTTCCTTCGCACAAGTAGGGAAAAATGCAATTTTGATGAAAGATGAACGCGAATTAAATTGGCGGTGGTGTTCGTGGCACACAAAGTAATAGTGATCGCGCAAGTCGAGTGAAAAAGAGGAATTTATCTCTCTCGAAATGTGAGTTTTTTCCCCCTTTATTTGGAAATTAATATTCAAAATCGAGTAGTTCTTTATTGATTCAATAGTAGGCGAATGAGTGGATCATAGGTTATATAAACCATGCCCTAGATGTTAATGAAAGATAGAAAGAAATGTAACGCATATGTTGATTTGTAGGGAATGGTTTAGAGAACAGTCTTCATATAGATAATTGATATCTATGATCATGATCAATGTGTTGAGTTTTTGTTTTGGAATTAGTAGGATATCATAGAAGTTTTTTTTGGTGAGATGGGTAGAGATACAATGATATGTGGATCATAGTACTCTATTAGGGTGTCAAATGCCTATGATAAAGTATAATGGAGATGGATGATTTATATAGTCGATTTCGCCTGATGGATATAAGGTTTGAACGTTAATGTTGTTGTAGTGGATGAGGTTACAGGTTCAAGCGGCAGAAACTACCTCTTGCACAAAGTGTAAGGTAAGGCTTCGTACATCACATCGCAAAGCGATCCGGCCCCTCTCCGGACCCTGCACAAACGCAGAAGCCTAATGTACCAGGAATGCCTTTTTTGCTGTATTCAGAAGCACAAATGCAGGAGACTAATGTACCGGGAACGTCCTTTTTGGTGTATTCATATTATAAGACGCACCCATTCAAACACTAAGACCATTAGGATGGTGATTGTTCTGGTTGTAAAATGTAAAATGTCACACTTACTTTTCATGAATGTGGTGTACTATAAGGCCTTATGAACAAATAAAGGAACCATTAAAGAGTAGATTGCACATTTATGACATGCCTAGCTCTCAACTTTAGAGGATTGCTTTCAACACCTGTTAAATAATTTGGTTTTCTTTAGATTGATCATGGATATGTTGGAAATCCTTTTGGTGTCTCTATGTTTACAGGGTTATGGAATTTGGATGCTAGCCTACACTTGGTTTTCTAGTCTGTATAAATATTTGTTCTTTTAACTTCTTAAGTTTTTAGATGACAAGTTACAATGTAAATGGTTCTAGAGTAAGAGATCTCGCTGGAAGCAAATTCTCTATCCATTGGGATAGAGGTATTGTTTGTCTGTCGCTCACCCTTCACAGACCCTAACGATAGCTTTTGCTGCCATAAGGATATACTGAATATGATTCATTGATTGATAGAGTAAGAGATCCTAACTTCAGATCTTGCTGCCCTATTTTCTGAAAATTGACACCACTGTGCTACTTACTATTATTGTCTATTAGTGTTGTGCATGTGTGCCAAGTCCATACGCAAGGAGTTGTGTTGGTGTATAAATTACTCGTCTCTCTAACAAGCTTTTCGATAATAATGTAGTTTAAGAAGTCACCTGTTGGACCTTTTGTGCCTGCCTTGTCTTCTGCACCTTCAGCTGTTTTTATTTTTCTTTCCTTCTACAACAACAACAACATTAACCCATTGCCTTAGAGGCTCCCACCTATGGCGGAGTATGAGGGGTCAGATGTACGCAACCATACACATGTGTTAGAAAAACACATTACTTAAATTAGCTACAAAATTTATCATCTTACAGACTTGATGTAAAATACATTTCACCTGTGTGTTTTTCTTGTCTGATTTCATAGTTGCTGGCACTTTTTGGTGGCTACTTTTTGCTACTTGTGTTATGAACCATTCAGAAAAGACCACTGAAATGCTATTTTACAATACAGATGAGAATAGAACCTGTAAGGTTAACCACGCAAGAAATAGAGGATCCCTCCCCTCAAACACATGACTTTGAGCCACTTTCTTCCTGTACCCTTACAAAGGTTGAAGAAAGGGGACCAAATGCCAGGGACCAAACAAAGATTAAAAAAGTGCACATAAGCGAGGAGGGTGAGCTTGTGAAGGCCCTGAGAGGCAGGCCTTGGTATAATTCTGCTGCATCAAGTGACAGTGGAAGGACTGAATCCAAACCTGAGCAGGTTCCAAATTTTAGCTATTACTCCCCAGTTGTGTGTTATGATGTTATAGAATCCTCAAAATCTTATGTTTGACTACTCTAATACAAAATCTGTTTACCTGTAGGTCCTGCCTTCAAGGCCACAGCTTCCACGAGGGGTCATCGGTGGATCTAGCAAGTCTGACAACCGCCGAAAGGTTAGTGAGTCTTGAATACCTATTTAATGGGTTTATGAACATAATCAAGTCTCTCTGGATTTTCATCCCCTTGCATCATGTACATGATGGGCATGAATACAGAGTGAATACTGTTATCTGACTTGTTTACGTATATATGAGGAGCCTTCTTCACTGTTGAACTACTAATGCTTTGATATTACCTAGAGACTCCAACTTTGTGATATAATGAAGACATGGTCATGCATTAGTGGCTATTGTAAATTTTGTATGTGATTGTTTTTTTCAAAACCATTGAAGAGTCAATGATAATAAGTTAGTCAATGCATATTGATAGCAATTAATTTGAGCATGTGAAAATGATGAAGATTCTTTAATCTATAGCCATTTGTCAATCTTATTCTTTTATGCATCCTTGAAGGGCTTAAAGGCTTGCTTGAGTTTCTATGGGCGAATAGTTTTAACATTTGAGTAATGGTTCAAAGGTTGATCTTCCTGACCTGCTAGTTTAAGATAATTTGCTGATTCCCAATAATGGTGGACGTTGGATTTATCTGTGCTTTAAAAGGCTTGATGTTAACGTGAACCTTTTCTCCAGGTGGTTTCAAAATGGTCTCCTGAAGAAGGTTGCAGGCCTGACCTGAAGGATGCTCCCTCCTTCTATCCATCCGAAGAGGTTTGTGCCAGTTCAAGCGTGTTATTACCTAAAACCAACTCTTACAAATATACATATATATATATATATATATATATATATATATATATATATGTGTGTGTGTGTGTGTGTGTGTGTGTGTGTGTGTGTGTGTGTGTGTGTGTGTGTGTTGAGTCACTTATAAAGATATTTATATGACAGGAATTCGAAGATGCTTTACAATACATAGCAAGCATACGTCCTGAAGCTGAAGCGTATGGGATATGCCGTATTGTTCCTCCAAATTCATGGAAACCTCCTTGTCCACTAAAGCAGAAAGAAATATGGGAAAGTTCAAAGTTCAGCACTCGAGTCCAGCGCATTGATAGGCTTCAGAATAGGGCTTCAGTGCCAGAGATGTCTGGAATCAAAAATCAGAAGAGGAAAAGGAGAAGATGCATCAAAACTGGAGCAAATAGAGAATATGGTAGGGAGGGGAACCTAGTCACTGATGCACCAGGAACCCCTGAACATGAAAAGTTCGGTTTTGGGCCAGGTCCTGATTTTACTCTACAGGAATTTCAGGACTATGCCAATGACTTCAAAACCGAATACTTTGGAAAACCTAACATTCCTACAAATCCTGGAGGCAGGGGAAAGCCTCTGGTAGAGGATATCGAAAATGAGTATTGGCGGATCATACAGAGACCAACTGAAAATATTGAGGTATGATTACACATGCTTTAGGTTAATCATGTATTACTGCGTAACCCTATGATTACATCTTCTCTATGAATTCTTCTAAATGAGATAATGTCTTCTACCTATAGGTCCTTTATGGAAACGACATAGAGACTAGAGTGTTTGGCAGTGGATTCCCCAAGAACACATGTGAAGTTGGTTTTGCATCTAACGCGAAATATGTAAACTCTGAATGGAATTTGAATAACTTCCCAAAGCTTCCAGGATCTATTTTTTCCTATGAGAATGGCGATATCCCTGGCGTGCTGGCACCTTGGCTGTATGTAGGAATGTGCTTCTCCTCGTTCTGTTGGGTAAGGCCAAGTATTTTTCCTTTAAACAAGATTTAATCTACTGTTTATATTTCGTAAGTTTAAGCAATGCTATAGCTGCAGCAAATGTGGTTCCCTATCAATCATAGCAGCAATGGCTAGTCATGTAGCTTATAGGTTGTTTATAACGACAAAAAGCTTAAATGTCCAAGAAATTGAGTTTCCTCAGTTCTTTTTTTTTTCTCTCTCCCCCCCCCCCCCCCCGCCCCCCTTAGTATATGCTTTTACTTTTCTAGACGGCTGTGTTCAGGTTTTGGCTTTAAACTCATATGGGTTTTGGCAGCATGTTGAAGATCACCACTTATACTCAGTGAACTACGTGCACTGGGGAGACCCAAAGGTATGGTATGGTGTTCCAGCAGCAGACGCGCTAAAGCTGGAAGCAGCTATGAGGAAGCATTTGCCTGATCATTTCAAAGAGCAGCCTGACTTGCTTCATAACTTGGTGAGGATGATCACCAGAAAATGTTTCCATTTGGTTGAGTTTCCTAATGGCTTCTGTGTGTGCTTATTCAAGACTCTTTCTCATATTCATTAGCTAGCTGTAACTTTTTAAAATTCTATCACCTTTCTTTGTAAAGCCATACATTTCTTTATAACTTTATTCTTTGACCTCTATCTTTTTGTCCAGATCACACAGCTTTCCCCCTCCATCTTGCAAAAAGAGCATGTGTCAGTATATCGATGTGTTCAGAATGCTGGAGAGTTTATCTTGACCTTTCCTCGAGCATACCATGCAGGATTCAGTTGTGGATTTAATTGTGCTGAAGCAGTGAATGTGGCTCCTGTCGATTGGTTGCCCTATGGACAGCATGCTATTGACTTGTACCGTGAAGAGGGCAGGAAGACTACAATATCCCATGACAAGTTATTGCTTGGGGCTTCAAAAGCAGCAGTGAAAGCACAGTGGGAACTTCATATGTCAAAGGAAAATGCTTCAAATACCTTAAGACAGTTGGATGTTCGTGGTACAGATGGCATCTTATTCAAGGCACTAAAGGTAGGGCCTCACAAAATCTTGAGTAGTTTAAAACTTAACCTATAGGCATTTAGTCCCCTCCTAATTTTTGTTAGAAAAAATCTGAGTAGAATGGACAAATAAACAACCCGATACGATTCCCGAGACGTGATAGGAATCACTGTCTTTAAAAGCGATTTCGCATCCACCGGTAAGCAAGGTGAACTACAAGCGAATGCTTCCCAGGATTTAACGGCTTCCCTTGTTCGTTTGCTCTACGAGAAAGAGAATGAACTTGCAAGTAGAAGAGTTTGAATGTAGAGGAGAAGACGGAAGAAGACTGCTAAAAATTCTGCACTAATTTTTGCAAGAGGCTTTCTATATCTTGTAGAATAGTCAAGCCTTGTATATATAGGCTTTTGGATAGATGAAAACATTGTTTTAAACATGTTTCAGCAGTTTCCAGACCTCCCAAGTTAGTTGTATAACGTTCACTTTTGAAGAAAGATGATTCTTGGACCAAAAGATGCAACTCGGCATGAAAAGTTATGTACGTTGGCCCATCGATCGATCACATCGATCGATCGATGTCACTCCGGTCGATCGATGTCATCGATTGAAGTTGGACATAAACATTTCTTTATTCATTCTGTCTCACATAGATCGATCCATGTCTTCCAGAACACTTAACTTTATTCCAGCTTTCACTTGGTTCGATCCAACTCATACTTGGATCAATCCAAGTGATATTCTTCAAGCTAAAAGTGTTCAAATCAATTAACCAAACTCCCAAACAACATTACACATGTTTTTATATAAGTTTGGAGCATATTTCAAACTACTTTAACATACTTTTCCAACCATTTTGGGTTCATTCTGCAGTCAAATATGATATGTCAGTTGTTGCTAATTTTATGCACCTTTCTCTTCCAGGCACGTGTTAAAACGGAGAAGACTACAAGGACATTCTTTGTCAAATCTTCACAAGCTCTGAGGATGGAGAACAACTTTGATGCTACAACTGAGAGAGAATGCAGTGTGTGCTTATATGATTTGCATTTGTCTGCTGCTGGTTGTCATCGCTGCTCACCAGACAAATACGCATGCTTGATGCATGCAGAACAGTTATGTTCATGCTCTTGGGGCGCAAAATTTTTCCTTTTCCGCTATGATCTGAAGGAATTGAATCTATTACTTGAAGCTCTGGAAGGAAAACTGAGTGCCATATATAAGTGGGCTAAGATGGAAGGCCTATCCTTAAGTGTTGATAAAACCAGGGACAATTCTCAGTTACTGAGCCTTATAGGGTGTTCACAGGATACAAAAGGGTGTTTCGAGTTGGGCAGTTCTTGCCGTGAAGCTGAGGCTGAGAGAGTCAGTGACAAGTGCAAAATGCCTGGTAATTCAACTCCCAAAACTGAAAAGACTAAGCTATCATTTCAAGAAAATGCTGATGTTATAGTTCTTAGTGATGATGAATCAGAGCCACTGAGCCCAAACCCCTACAAGAAGCGCATCACAGAGAAGCACATGTGGAGTAGTGGCAGAGGCGTAAGGAAGACAGTAAATGTGAGAGATAACATGTTCAGTTCAGTGTCTACTAAGGCTGAGAATCATGCAACTGGTGAAACAGATAACAAGCTGAATCGACCAGATGACTTCGGCATTAAGCTCGCATCTTCCCCCACAGGATGTTCATCAGTTCCTCAGGTTTCTTGTAGCGAAAACAACATAAGGAACTGCTCTGTAAAGGCTGCAGAATCAAGCGATCAACTTGGCAGAAAAAGCCAGCCATTTGTCACCAGGGTGCCCAATGTTTTCAGCGGTCTACTGAAGAAGGCTAACCGAGAAGAATTAAATGCCTTGTTCAGTATTCTGAATGACGATGATTCAAAAACCGATACAGCACTAGTGAAGCAGCTTCTGAACGAAGAGATCAATAAGAGGTCAAGATGAGTGATGATTCAGCTCGCCAGGTTGTCTCTTGCCTGTCCATGAATTCAGCAGCAGTTCGAAAGATTGTACTATTCAGGAATCTCCGGATCTATGTTTATTTTCAACTCCCCGAAGCATTTCGTCTTTATCTCTTAGGTCAAGCATCTTCGAGAATACCCGTCCTCGTCTTAGTCTTGTCTGCCCATGAATTCAACAGCATTTCGAAAGATTGCCTTATTCAGGAATCTCCGGATCTATGTTTATTTTAATTGTTCGAAGCATTTCGTCTCTATCTCTTAGGTCAAGCATCTTCGAGAATACCGTCCTCATCTTAGTAGAATACCTTTTTCATTCTTGTAGCAAGTTCGTACCTTAGAAGAAACGACGGTCTTCAAAGCCAGAGTTTTGGTAGTTTATAAGTATGGACCTTTTGTAGCATTTGTCCCTGTTAGGCACCTCTCTAGGATCATATACAGGGACTATAAGGTCCAGTGTTCGTATATTTTTTTTCTGGCTTGAAATTGTAATTGATAGTTCATCATGTAAAGACATGCGAGGAAATTATTTATGGAAATTTTGCTTCTTATGACTTTTTGAATATATGTCAGTAGCCTTTTTGAATATAACATGTAAAAATGTTATATAGGACGTTACAGTATCAAACGTCAGAGGACTAAAATTATGAATATGACATGTAAAGAAAGTGACTAGTACAAGAGAGACAAGAATATAACTTTTAAACAAGTGAATTCTGTTATCTGTATATGCAAATGTATCCCATGTTCAAACTTAATTGTCCACACATATATTGTCCGACCATGGTGCAACTTTTTGTCTTTAAACAGAATGCCCTTTAAGATTTCAGAAATGAATTGTTGAATATGTTCTTGTCCATGATTAGAAAGGAAAAGAAAAAGTTCAAAACCTTTGATGTAACTTTTCTCCAAACACTTCTCCAATTTGATGTGTACCTTAAAAGATCATTTACATGTGCAAGTATTAGAAATCACCAAAGCTACACCAGAACGTAACTCAATTGATATTAGAATGATAGATTGCATGTAAGGTTACATGTCCGAATCTTGACATGTGCAATGTGAGTGTTTGGATCTTACTGTAAGCTCTTAATACTAGAGTGAGTTTAGGCCCAGACATTTTATAAGAAAACATGCATGCCTCTTAACCAGCATCCTTCTTTGATTTACTCAAAATAATAAAAAAAAATAGAAACATTCGAAATCAAAGTATGATCTTTATACATTCAAAAATCATCAAAGCCATCTTAAAATCTCAGTAAAATATGCAAATTCCGCCAATCAAGCATGCGTTCCATAAAATCAAATTGATCTGCTGATCGACATTTGAAACTCTTTCACCGAATAGTGCTTCTTTATTTTTTTTCTAAAAAAAACCTTCCCCTCAATCAACATGCTTATAGTCGATTTGATCAAAATGATAAAGTAACTCTAAATAAAACTATTGTGATTAATAAGTAACTATTAGATACTTATAGATCAATAACATAAAAATAATTAATAGATGACAATGACACATATGTAAAAACGAAAAGGTCCGCCACCAGTTATCATGTTTACATGTCTACAATCCTAAATTAATATATTCAAAAATAACTTGTTAAATGTTCGATTCAAACCAACTTAAATATCTAGCCAGAAATAAAGCGAACAAAAAGTTTTTAAATCAAACTGGGTCAGATTACTTGGACATGTGACTCGTCATACTTCCTCACGGATAGTAGGTAATGTTATTACTGTTGTAACAGCTTAGTAAGTCGGGTTGGAGCTCGTGTAAAATGACAACCACGTGTATCGTGTTTCGTGTTTCGTGTTTTTCGGGTTTTGTGTATCAAAGTGTCATACTCATACCTTACCTGTTTGTTTCGCGTGTATGGATGTAGATACCCAAACTCGTACATTTCAGGTTTCGTGTCGTGTATCGGGTATACGCATGAATTTGACAATTACAAATATTTCAAGTCGTGTATATGTCATTTCATTTATTTTTCAGGTAATTTCAGGTTTCGTGCATTTTTCAGGTTTCATGTATTTAAACGACTACTGATACAATGTATGAAACAACAATAAGTACACAACCAAATGTTAAAAATTAAAATGAGCGAGGTCATCTAAACTCAAATCACTTGACTATGCAATAATAGATTAAAGAAATGAGATTTGAGAATGGAGGAAGGGGAACCGAATAGGGTTACTTAGTAGCGCAGTAATCTTTTTTTTGGAAAATTTATTTTTTATTAATGATAAATTTTATTTAAATATATTTTTTAAATTTTGTGTATAAACGGGTATAAACGGTTACCCCCGGATATACCCGAACACGACCCGCCGTTGGTGGTGGGTATACAAGGCTTAAAACCCCTAACAACGACCACTAGCTACCCTATACAGCTTGTGGTAGACAAAGACATCCCAATTTGGTATGGTATACAAGGCTTAAAACCCGCTGATTTTTCAATCAATCGCCGGCGGAGCTCCCGAGAGGTGGTGGCAAAAGGCGGAGATGCGGGCAGAAGAGGCGAAACTCTTATTAGGGTTTGCACCAGATTCGCATCCCTCTTTTGATCAACTGAAAGCAGCTTACAAATCTAAAGCGCTTCAAACTCATCCCGATCGTTTTCCCCATCACCACCACAAATCAATTGCAGAAAATCAGTTTAAGTTGATATCTGAAGCTTACACTTTCTTACAGTCTGGTGGTGTACGACAAGATCGATTCCACCCCTGGGGATCGTATTCAACAGTAGTTGTGAGAAGTGGAGTTCCACGAGGATATGCCGGAAAAGGGAACCGGTGGTTGATCGGTGCTCCGTTTCTGGCGATTATCACGGGGACGATTTTGTTGGGTGGATCAAGGGCTGCTAGAGCTTACAGAACAGAGCAGGAGGCTTATGCTTCTCATAATCCATTTCTCCCCTAATGGGTTGATACTGTTCAGGACTGATTGCCCTTGTCTTTTTGTTTTTTAGGGTAAGTTAATGTGTTGTGTTTGATTCAATTACGATAGTATATTATACAGTATGATTTGTATCATTTGATGATGGATATTTCTCCTCATCACAATCCTACTCCAGCTCCGATTCTGAAGGATCGTTCTGCTCAAAAACTGTCTCAATTTGTCACAAAAGATTGATATATCCTTTCTACCAGAAGGTGAGACTATATCCTTCCACTAAAATCCATTACGAGTCCAAAGAACAAGTAGTCCAACTTAAGGATCTCATAAGTGCGATTTTTGATTAAAATCTTGACTAGTGATATATATTCACTTTCATATTGAAAAAGTAGGGTCACTTAGTCCCCCATGCACATCTACCATACTTTTCGAGCAACTGATAAGATTGTTGTTTTGTGAAATTGAAATCACAACTTAGAACTGCAGAAACATTTTGCACAATGTAAGGTAAGGCTGCATATGTGAGATTGCAAAATGATCCGACCACTTCTAGGACCCTGTGGAAACGCAGAAGCCTAATACACCTCGAACACATTTTTTTTTTTACAATTTAACTCCTTGTTTAGAAAGTCCTACCTTTAACCTCTTGTAGACATATAGTTAGGAAATGGAGCTAAAAGTCGCAAGTTTTTTTTGTGGTTTAAGTTAGTGTTCTCCAGCCGTAGCGAGTATAACGTGATTCCATCAAAAAAAAAAATTTTTTTTTGACTAAATGGTGAACTTTCAAACCAAATCCAAATGAGAGGTCATCCCAGCAAACTATCAACATTTTTCCATTATTTTAAAAGCTATCGTCTATGGCAAGAGAAGAAAGAGTCAGATGTATGCAACCTTATCCGTGTGCTGAAAACACACAGAAGTTGTTTTCGGATGACCTATAATGAAACTTGCGTCAAGTATTGTGTCGATCGACTGCTACTTCATATTACAAGAACCACAGACAATTCATAAAGTCATTTTAGAAGGGGTCAGATGTATGCAATCTTATCCGTGTGCTGAAAACACATAGAAGTTTTCGGATGACCTATAATGAAACTTGCGTCAAGTATTGTGTCGGTCTACTGCTACTTTACATTACAAGAAGTACATACAATTCATAGAGTCATTTTGCTTTATTCCATTATATTCAAAGAACGAGTACATGAATGCAAAGTAAAACGATATCAAATTATGTTTTCGGACTTGTTTCAGTGGCCTCAGACCCTAGCGATAGCTTTTACTGCCGTTGAGATATACTGGGTATGATTGAGTAAATTACTTAGTTTCAGTTGCCATCATTTTCACCATTACACCTGCAAACAGCTTGCTGCAATGACGACCAATATAAATAAATCTGTATTCTCCAAGTAGAAGTTAGCCATAACCAACAATGCAAACATCTGTGTTTTTCTTTTACCTGAATGCAAGATAAAGCATAATGCACATCACTTTCTGAAATCTGGTGATGAATAACCAGCCTGAATCTGCGAGTACATAAGCATTCTTACGGATTCCGGCCCATGAAAAAGAAAGACTAGCAGGAAACGTTTCAGCAAAAGAAATAAGTAGATCAATCAAGAGACAGCTATCCTTCACAAAATTCCACTTTCATTTGATGACAGCATTTTCGTGTTCATGGTGGAAAAGTTGTAAGGATGCATCATGCAAATAGAGGTCTCAATCTCAATGGGTAGATGAATCATGATTGGTTTTGGTACAAAAGTTGTTCAGACTGAGGACCCAAGGTTTCACACTGTTTCTACGCCATAGGGTAAGCCTAAGGAAAGCAATTTGCTGACAGCTCTGAATCCTAGATGGGTCATTCAAAATGTAAGGTTCGACTGTGAATGGGAGGCATCAGAGGTTGGAATAATAAGTAGAAATTAGGGAATCATTTACGAGTGAGTATGTTCTAGAGACGGAAAAGAAAGAAAAAAAGGTAGAGATATGCACATACATGAAGTACATGGAATACTAGAACTGAGAAAAATCAAGAGAATATTGTTGTAAGTAACAAAAGACAAAGAACAAACAGGCACCTGACTGAGCTTTCTGGCAGCACAAGAACACCATGTTCTGTCAAATACTTGCGCAACTTGGCCTCTGTGATATTCGAACCCTCTACGATATTAAAATAAACCTAATTTTGGGGAAATGAGAAGTTGAAAAAATTAGCTATTTGAACACTCTTAACGTTCAGAAATGGCAGATAACAAATCACTGTACTAATTTATTTATTTACTTCTTAGTTTGTAACTATAAGCAGTCACTTTGAAAAATATTTGCATGAACTATCTAATGAGCATGCATGATATTATGAAGATTACACTTCAATCATCTTTCTCTACAAAGAGACAGTGGAAGGGATATTTAATCTCAAAAGAGTTGGCCAAAGCAAACTGCATTCTTCTGAAGTTCCATGCAGGTGTGTATTAAAACCTTGATATACAAGCAAGGCCAGAAGCAAGGACGAATTTACATATATTGGTGGCAAGATTGCCCCCATCGAAATTCTAAAACAAATATTGAAGAAGATAATACTTGAAATCACTTGTGGAAAATCTCATATTTCAGTATTTTTTGCCTTCTCACCATTTTCATAAATATAAAGCTATATGCGTTCTTACTATGCACTATATACAAATTATTTTGTATATTCATTATTCAGAGAACAGGAAGAGCTTTCTATTGTTTTAATCTTTTGCTTCCCCTTAAAGCGTTTTCAAGAACCGCCATTTGCCAGAGATATAACTATAGACCTTAAAATTCTCATTTTGTCATAGATATAGGCATCAAATGCTATAAAACTGCAGAAGTCTTACAATATTTGTCTCCACGGCATCAATGTCAACCTTCAGACCCTTGATTTTTTTTCAAACCATCTGGTTAGAACGACAACATGCAAAAATCATCATCAATTAAGCTAATACAATCTTGATCAATTCAACAACGATAGATGCCATTGACTAAGATTTCAAAATTAAACAGTCTGAAACAGAAGACAAGTAGAAAAGAGTAGGAAAATATAAAAATAAAAAATAAAAAAAATAAATTGAAGACTAGCAGAAGATACTGAAAGAAGACTTGCCAGCTAAATATTTTGCTTTCTTGTGATCTCCTGCAAGCTTCCCAACATTATCTTGTAATGCAACAAGAGCAGCAGCACCAAGGACACCAACCTGCCTCATTCCACCGCCCAAAGTTTTTCTGAGAACTCTTGCCTGGAAATCAAACTGACAAGGGTCAAGCACGAAAAAAGGTGCACCGAAAGGAAGGGGCAAAGAATATTTTGGGTTAACGTCGCTGTACCATGGCAATAAAGCTTTCTGAACCAACAATGACTGATCCAACTGGAGCACCAATGCCCTTTGACAAACATATCTGTATACATATTTATTTTGAATACTATATTGAGCAATGAGGATATTTATCTGAAAAGAGCGCAATGAAATCAAATGAACTGAAGTGTTTTTAATCCAAGTTCTTCCCATAGATGTACCTACCGAGACTGAGTCAGCAGCCTGCACAAGCCTCTTAACAGGAATTCCCAGTGCCTAAAAGAAGCATATCTTAAATCAGAACGCCAACTAGAACATCTAAAATGACAAATTGTTACCAGAAATGAACCTAAGGACAAGTATAGACTTGAGTTATAAAGTTTCATATTCCACTATGTGATAAGATGAGTGCCGCCTTTATATTTTCTTTTATACTTTCCCTGTAAAAAGTGAAGAAAATACCTCGAACCATCTAAGCATTTTCTACTGACACTTGGATATCTCAAGCTTCACAGCATGAAACAATCTTATATATTTGATCAGCATGCTGGTTTCTCATTCTTGGGCAACACTATGCAGCCAGTATGGAACTTTAATAACATGAGTTTTATCTCACTCGTTGAACGAATAAACTAGTAACCACGTTTTCATCTCTACTCCAAGACAAGTAAGAAACTGGACACTGTACCAGCTATGTAATGTGAAATCATTAAATAGTAAGAAACACATGAATTTAGACTCTCATAACCATGCCAAAAAAAAAAAAAAAAAAAAACACTAGAGTATCTCATGATTCATTTAGCATGAGGGATATAAAGATATAAGAAGCATTCACATAGCCTTATGAACTATGGTAATCTCAAATGTTCCACGTGGTTAATTAATTAAAGATCAGAACAGTAGTAGCTCCTGCGATTTATTCTCTGCAACAGCTTAGCTTATTTTGTGAAAATTTTAACTTCATCAAGTCATTCCAGACAGTCAGATAAGGAAAAGCCAACAATAGTTTTCAGTATTGCAACATTATGCTCATAGTCACTAACTAGTAAAGAAAGCATGGATACTATATGTAATGAAAGATGCAAAAGTTTCACATGCTTAAGTATCATTACTATAACAATTCTATTTGACAAATAGGGATTTCCTTTGAATTCTCGAAACTCTTCAAGTGGCTTGAGTACATAAATCAAAGTTGATCAATTTTAACCTTAAAAGAATATACAACACTAACATTCATTTTGTTGGGCTCAAGACTACCAATAGTTGACTGCCAACCAGTGGCCACAGGTTCAAAATTTACTTACAACTGATGCATTGAATATACGGGCCCCCCGTCGATGTGGAGCTTCAATCCATGCTTCTTTGCTAGCTCTCCTACTTGATCTGTGTACTCTACAGAAAGACATCTACCACCAGAACTGCAAAGATTATGTAAGTATTTAGTCTTCAAATTAAGAATTTGACAACCAAAAGTCACATCCATCCACAAATAGTGAAGTAATCATCTGGGACATAGTTCTTTATACCCAAACAATCGCCTGCGGGGATTACCTTTATAGCACTATAATAACTTCGTAGAACCATACTAGGAAAACAGGAACAATATATCATGGAGATAGACCTTAGAGTCTAGGTTTGTTTTATAGGACAAGGACAAAAAGGATCTGAGAATCAGAAAGTGATACTCTAAACTATCCTTTGTTTTGGGGTGAACTGGAAACTATTCGTAAAAGAAATGCATACTACATTCAGGACATGAATAACAAATTCAGAACACAAACTACCAATAGAAGCATGAAACTGATTGCATAGGCACTAGGATTTTACTATATGTAATGGGCTGTGCAATCGTCTCACCACCATGTAAACAAGCTCAATCCAGTGATTCTTATTTATATAACCAAAACACCTTCCCAGGAGCAATTCGGTATTATGAACACAAGAAGTCTGCATGCCATAACAAAGACATGTAAATACAACTGAGAATTTGGAAGGGTCAATATGTTCTTAAACAATATTTTATTTTCCTTATCTCTTTCAAGTACATGCTTCCATCCGTCCATCTCCAAATCAGAGAAAGGAAAGAAGTGTTTAGTATCACAGGTTTGAATCTTGAAAAGCTTGTCAAAACTACAGGTTGAAAGAAAAGCATAATTGAATAAGTACCCCCTATGAAATGCATGTACGATAACAATAGTTCAGAATAGTAAAACCATCATGACTATATAAAGTTAGCATAAGAATATCCAGAAGTTTAGATTCATTTTGAACATGATCAAACAAAACTTCTAACAAGGACACGAGTAATGAAAGATCATACTTACTGTGCATGTGAATTCTCCAAACAAATAAGCCTAGTCTTTGGGTAACAAATCTCCAATCTAGGATCTCTAATTGCAGCTTCAATTTGATCTATGTCCATGGTTCCATCTTCATTATTCTTCACCGTTTTGGGGTGGACACCTCCAAGAGTGGCAATGCCTCCATTTTCATATAGATGGATATGACAGATATCACCAAGAATCACTTCACTTCCCTGATGTTACAATGTGTAAGCACACAAATAAGGTTACCCATTGTGCCCAAAGGCACATATAAGGCGGCTTCCTTTCCCGTGATTTTTGCCATCTCTGTCTCCAGACGGCGAGCAGAAGGGTCATAACCTAATACATCATCGTCAACTTCAGCATTTGCCATTGCAGCTCTCATAGCTTCAGTTGGTCGTGTGACAGTGTCAGATCGGAGATCCACATTGTTTGTTACCATTTTGGCTGACATGGAATTTTAAAAAAAAGGTGAATTGAAAAATGACTAACAGCATACCTAGAAACCATCTTGACAAGCTAGATTAAGTAAAACTAAATGAAGCATATAACTGGAGATGAAAACTCAAGATGATGACAAATGTAGACTGACCAATTTTGCTTCTACATGCAATTAAAAGGTAGAAAACCCCACTGACAGAAAATGTTACCAAAAATTTTTAGAAGAACTTCCTAGTATTGGAAGATACTAGAGTCATGGAAGACGTTATCTCTGGATTACACTGAGAGCAACACACCCACGACCTAACCAAGATTAGTTATTTCCAACGTGCGTCAATGAAATCATGCTTAATGCATTTATTCAAGAAATGAGATTGTTTAGGAATGGTATACAGTTTACTTTGGTTGAATCTACAGAATTATGAGGTTTGCAGAAAGAAGAGACAAAGTTCCTTGGTCAAGGATGATGGCTGATCAGCAGAAGGATAATTCATTTATCCTGCAATAAGGTCATGCTTTCTTCAACACTAGTTACGGTACAAGGCCTAGAAGAGAATAGGGGATGGGAAAGGACAGGGAGTGGTAGAATAGAAGAACCTTCAGACATCCTCACAGTCCTTTCAACAACCTTTCTACAGTACGGCTCCAAGGGAAGGAACACATTCAAAAGGCCAAATCAAGAGCTAGCAAACTTGCGCACCTTCTCAAAGATGACCAGTACACTCAATATGGACTAAACTTTCTTCAGCCTTCCCCAATGCAGGGAACCAACCCAGTGGCAGATTCCCAAACTACCTGACTGCAGTAATACCATCAAAAAGTAAGTAGAATGGGAGGGAAAATAACTTATAATTAAAAAAGGAAAAAAAAAGGGGGGGGGGGGGGGGGGGACCAATTAATTGAAAAATCAAGGGAGCTAACAATATAAGCAACTCCTCCACCATAAAGCCTTCAAATATGACAAGAACTACGAAATATCCAGGTTGCACTTCTAAATGGAGTGCAGCACCTCCACCTGGACTCAGTTCTCTCATTTGCAGCTATGCAAAGAATCAAAATAAAGTTTCTCTAATTTTGACGAATTGCCGCACACCTACACACTCTCTCAAGCCCCCAGTTTCACTCGCCTGTTATGCCACTTATCACTCATATATGGCAAAATCAAACAAGCGAGGAAAGAGAAAAACAAAAGGAAGCCGGGCCGGGGGGGGGGGGGGGAGATCCTTTAAGCGTGGTTTCCTTTGGTATGTTGAGAAATGGAAAAGAATAACCTTAAGATGTGCACTTAAACAAGCTCCTTTGCAATAAATTAACGATCTTTCGCAGGCTCTTCAGTTCATTTCCCTCGCCATCCCAATATACCCGCTAAAAGAAGCTTTAAAATTTAAATATTTGGAGAAACTTTTGAAGCGTTGTTTAACCCATTTTCAAGAAAAAGAAAATACACCACTGTAATTTCCTCTGTTGTGTTTTCCAGTAAATTTGCAATCATTCAAACACTAGCACAAAGAGCTCACATAACAACCAGATATAAATCCAATTTAATTACCTTTCACCAAAGAAGATAAGTACAAATCACTGTAAACAAACGTTCTTCAGCCTAGTTGAGGCAGATAATCAAATCAGATAGCAGAAACCCAAAACACCCCACCGCATTCAGCACCAAAAGAAAATTAACAAAACAGAGGACAAAAAGTGACATACATTAAAGCAAAAGAAAAACCCAACTCACTGCAAAATCACAAAGAATTGCCAAAACTATAGCAACTTCTCCGGAATTGTAACGTACATAATCACAAGTCTGTACTCACACGATGCAAAATTACACATTAAAAAAAAGACAACTTTAAAAAGCGGAGAAAAAACTGTTTCTTTAGCCCCCACTCCTCACGACGGCTCAGAAAAGGTGAAGAAACGTAAGCAAACAAGACACTTTCACAAGATTCCAATGTGGATTCTCGGAATCTCCGCCTCATGTCCTTCCACAAACCCAATCCTCCCCACCCCACCCCACCCTAGAAAATGCCATAACAGACTTCATAATTTTGTCTTTCCAGAGTTCAAAAAGACACGTTGAAAAAGCATGCAAAACAATTAAATTCAGTGGTTGATACAAAGGCAAGAAGGAACCCCCTTTTGATGAATTATTTCATCGGTTACATTACCCACTAATTTTTTCCTCTTACCTTTCCCGTGGAGCTTTGAATTGAGGGTTCTTCCTTCTTTCACTTTCTTGTGTGTTCACGCTATTGGAAATATGAGCACTGTTTGTGAAATGAATTTTGAGTTGTTGATATCATGTAAATTGGAGATTGGAGAGTGGTTTCGCAATGCTTTGAATGCATGCGTTATATATAGCTGAAGATAGAGTGGAAGTGAAGAGTTCTCTAAAGAGTGTGCCTACTGCCATATGAGAATAACGAAAGAAGACGGGAAAAAAATTATTATAGTTTTAATAATAACAGTTTTAATAATAACTCATGTGTATGGCATGTTTAAAGGTAAACATACATCTAGTATACATATTTTATTAAAACTTTGGTGTGCCATTGTGTCAATTTGACTTTTATTACACTACGGTTCTGTAAAAAACTTGGTGCATATCACGGTTTTAATATAATCATAGTAAGCTATCATTTTTCTTATTTTTTAAAATCTTATTTCTTCAGTAATAAAACAAATTCCAATTTATTTTTAAGATTGCGTCAACACGTATTTTTTCATCACTTTGTGAGAGAGGTGCTGCTCAACAATGTACCACCATAGTAGTGACAACTGAGCATCTTGGATGCACACACATTGTAAACTCGCTAGCACATCAAGACCGTTGGACACCCATATAAAATCTCTGTCTGCTGAACTGTCTAGTTGATCACACGCAGTCCACATATGAGCATCCTTAGTGCACACACATGGCAAGCTCGTCAGCACATCTGGACCATAAGGCACCCACATAAAATCTTCTTCCGCTAAATTGTCCAAATGATCGCACGCAACATCAACGATGTGTCGGAGAACCTGTGACAAAATGCTTTCCAACGCCCACTTTTGTCACATAACAAACGGGTCAAGATGCTCATCTGTGAACTGCTCAAGTGCTACTGTTACTGCAACACATTTTTTGAGCATCACCTTCGTACAAAGAGATGATATAGTTTTGTTTGATACTGAAGGTGCCGCCTAGGTACCTGAGGGTAGAGAACACCGACTATGCTGAGACTCACACTATATTCATCCAGCAATGGGAGGATCGAGAGATCTATACTCTGGTCTGGTGTTCTAACATATTGTTCACCCTATATGAAGTTGTATAGACCTCGGACACTCTTGATGCTTGTAGACCGCATGTGAGTGTGTAGGCGACGACCGTTTCTGTGGTTCCGCAGCTAGTCTAATACGGTTGATATGTATACATCTTTTGTTTTATTTAATTATGTCTTTGTAAGTTAAATATGTATTGATGTTTGTATCATTTAAATTATAGGCACACACTATGGCTAAGAAGTGCCATCTTGCGGCAAAGACAGGGGACGAAAGGTACATGGAGACTATATCTGATAAGCTCAGGGCAGAGGGTCTCGGATATCTTCAACTTCAAAGACATCTATTCATATTCACCCAGCACCATTCTGATACATATCATTAGCAGTTTGTCATGTCTCAGCCAGAGATTCAATCGTCAAGACACATGTATGCTGGAGGATTGTAGCAGCTGGAGGTTCTATCGTCGGCACACAAGTACATTGGAAGGTCATCGCAGCCGGAGGGTCCCTCAAGACATGCATACGATTAAGGATGGGTTCAACCAGACACGTCCTTTCAGACACCAGCCGTCGATGACAGACATGTATTTGGTCATAATTACATGCTTGACATGGATGCTCTTGACATTTTTGATCCCTCTGTTGTTAACGAGTATGCAGACAGATAGCGAGACTTGTCGCAGACAGATACGCAGATACATATAGCATCTCAAATGCCTGATCTACCGCCAGTGCGTTCATAGTCATATTCTCGGCTAACAAAGAACTAAGTCTGCTTAGACGTAGTATAGTTGCTTAGTGACCTAGACATAGGAAGCGTTGTGGTATCGGTGCGTGCCATTGAGATATATATATTATTTGTATTGTATCTATGATATTTTGTGTATATATATTTTTGTACACTTTTGTTCTATTTTTATTTTATTTTACTTTATTCTGGTGTTACTTGTTTGTATTTGCTCCGCTTTACTTTAAAAATTCAAAGATATTTTTATATGAAGTAGGCATTGACACGACCGTTAAAAACTACACACAAATATTTAGTCGTCATTTTACCTGACTAGACAGTAAAAAAATTATTTGATGATAAAATATTACGTTGCTATTGAAAATACGCGTTGACACAATCATAAAAATAAATTAGACACAATTTTGTTTTGTTGTTGAGAAAATAAGATTTCTTTTAAAAAATGATGCACCACGGTTATACCAAGCCGTGTTACGTGTCACATCACGGTTTTGACAAAACTGTGTATAATAAATGTAGGTTTATTTCTAAAACTACGATAAATGTGGTTTTTTTTTATATTAAAACTATAATAATTTTTTTTCCCTCCACGAAAGAATGCCATATAAGAAAAGGATTATCAAAATTACAAGTATGTCTATATTTTTTTAAATTATTTGTCTTTTTGATTAATTTTTTTGTTATTTATTACTGTATTTTTTATTTTATAAGATTATCTTTTTATGCTTTGTTTATTACTAGATACAACCTTCGTTCCAAGAATATTGTATTCATTTTTATTTTGGTTTGTTCTAGAAATATATCATTTTACAAAAGCGAAAATATATTAATAGTCAAAATTTCTATATTATCCTTTCAATCATCACTTACTCCTTCCATCACAAAAATATTGTCATATTTTATATTTTGATTTGTCTTCAAAAATATTGTCTACTTTTCAAAATAGTGATATTAGTAAAGTTTTTATGCTATTTTTCAGTCATCAGCTACATGATTTTACTATTTTACATTAATTAAGTAATTGAGGTAAATTAGAAGTAGTGACCAAAACAATTTAACTATCTTAACTTATGACAATATTTTTGTAACCGAAGAAACATATGATTTCTCTAGTTTATATCAATTAACTAACTAATGGTAAAATAATAATAGTGATCAAATAGTTTGACTTACTTAAATTATATGAAAATCAAACTAAAACAATAATTTTAGTTTAAAAAAACACCTTTTTTTCAAATGCTTTATTCATGGATCTCATTTAGTCCACTGGAAGTAAGAAATCAGCAAATGATCTATACTGACTTTGTTAAGGGAGTGGGTTCTCCCCCACATGTACCAGAGGCCTCTTAGCTAGGTATGATGTAAATCGAGGGATGTGCTCTACTAGCAGCCCTACAAAGGAGAGGACACACGAGATTCCCCTTAGCCAGGTAGGATGTAAATCGAGGGATGTGCTTTACTAGCAGCCCTACAAGGGAGAGGACACACGAGATTCAGAAGCTCAGAAGCAACCCTTGTAATATTTCAACAAAGTATTGCCTCTACACGGGTTCGAACTCGGGACGTCGGGGTTCTTTAACTCCAATCACCTTGTCACTTACCAGTAAACTATTCCGCTGGGGGCAATGATCGATACTAACTGATCATTAAAGGAATCAACTCATATTTAAGGGCGAATTGCGTCGCACTACGTAAATAAAGGGGCAAATTGCAGAGAGAATTATGTTTTTTAGAAATTTTATGAAAGTAAATTAAATGATTTTTTTTCCAACTTTATTCTTAACGAAGAGATTTTTATTAAACTCAACGTGTGTTTTATTATTCCGATATGTAAATCGAAGAAAAATATGTTACTCAATTAACACGATACAAACAAATTATTTTTTACAATCATATATATAAATCACTAATCCAGTTGCAAAATAGTTAATTGTCATAATATATCGTAATTATGATAACATCAACAATCAAAAACATTTAGAACAACAACATTAACCCAATGGCTTAGATGCTCTTGGCAAGGTATGAGGGGTGAGATGTACGCAACCATACCCATGTGCTAGAAACATAACCCATAATGAAATTACGTGTCGATCAGTTGCTACTTCACAATATAAGAAGTACAACCAATTTAGTGAGTCATTTTGCTTTATTACAATATTCCAAAGTCGATGAAGAGTGTATCCTTGATTCCATTGGAAATGGAAATGAATCGAAAACATTTGTATACCTTTTTTAATTAAAAAAACTATTGTAAATTGGAGTATCGAATAAGCGATAGCCAGTAACTATGGTATATAAAGGTATAGCGTAATTATGGTTGCCAAGTAGATTGTTTATTAATACGCTAAAATTCTTTGTTTTGTTTTTTTTTTTTTTGTTTTTGTTTTTTGCTTAGACCAGGCTAGTGTTTACTGTAATGCAATTAACACGAGGGATATGATCCCCTCACCGCAAATGGAGTGCGGTGACGCGTGACCGCGCGACACGTGGCAGCAAGGGAGGTGGTGAGGCTAGATGAGGGTCACCCGCATCTAGCCTCACCACCCCTCTTTGCTACCACGTGTCGCGTGATAACAAAGTAGGTGAGGAAAGTGGGGTTAGGAGATTCTAACCCTTAACACGAGCATGGATGACTACCATAAATTTGTTCACTCGTGTTGCAATGAACACCGTATTTCTTAGATCAGGTAGAAAAGAAATTGACTGATAAGGATACCAATTTCTAAATTATAGTGTTTGATAATTTAAACTACCACTTACCCTCCCCAGACCCTGACGATAGCTTTTGCTGTCGTTGGGATATACTGGGTACGGATGATGATGATGATGATGTTTGATAACATAAAATAACACGAATAGTATGTCCACCATGCAAGTGATAACTGTAGTACGTTTAGCGCTAGCAAGGATAGTCGCCATAACTTAGTTCAGTGAGATCTAATGATCACCGTATATACATATGATCACTGTATTTCAAAAATCTCGTATAATATGAATTGATTAGATAAATGTACCAATATATGAAAATGGTGTCTGATAACATAAACTTGCTTTTTTTTTGGGTTGTTATGGTGGTTAGTTTGCTTAGTTTGAAGGAATTAAAATGTGAATATGTTTATAAAAAGCAGTAAAATGGAAAGGAGCAGGAAGGGGGCAGAAAACCGGATGAGATCAGAGGAGGCTTTATATGAGGCAAAATATGAGGCTTCCAATCACGCGACGCCACGTGTACAAAATAGCTTTTTTTAAAAAAAGAAAAAAAAGTAAACAACGGACCCTTTTGTACACGTGGCGTCGCGTGATTGGAGACCTCATATTTTGCCTCATATGAAACCTCTCTGATCTATCCCGGCAGACCACAATGGAAATTTGACTGCTCGTTATTTGTCAAATGGACACGTTGACCTTTTGATAGTCAAATATAGTGTGACAATTTTTTTCTTCCTGTCTCTTCTATATTTCATTTATACATAATTTATACATTTTTATTAAAGGAATTGACATAGGTACATATGATTTGGTAAAGATCTGTCATTCTATTTCTGATTAATAGTCAACGCGTTAATAATAAAATGGAACCAGCTGTGTTGAAATGATAAAGGTGTATTTTTATCAAATTAAAAACGTTTTTTAATGATTCAGTGAAACAAATATCTCGATTTATATCATTCATAAACATGTACAAAAAAGCCCTTTTGATTATTTAACTTGCTAATCGATAACTTACGGTCAAATGGAAACAGACTATCTATCAATTGGATAGAGACATTGTTTGCACGCCGTTCATCTTCCTCAGACCTTAACTTGCTAATCGATAACTTACAAAAAAAGCCCTTTGGTTATCAAATGATTGCCCCCAAATTTGATTATTTAACTTGCTAATCGATAAGTTACTCTCAAATGAACTAATGAAAAGTACAGGGATACAAAAATAACTGTTTCCTATGTTTATTTAGGACCATATTCTTAGCACCGAACAGTGTATTATTTCATTATTTGTGGCTAAGTTTGCTATGAGTACTTTTCGAACCTTTATAAATTTTGAATACGCTGTTTTTTAATACAACAACATTACTCGTTGATTTAGAGGCTCCAGCCTATAAGAGAGAATCGGGTGTACACAACATTACCTATATGTTGGAAACACAAAGGTTGTTTTCAGATGACTCATAATGAAATTGTGTCAAGTTGGGTCGTTTGAGTGCTACTTCAAAATACAAGAAAACATCAAATTTAGTGAGTCATTTTGTCTTTTTCCATCATATTTTAAAATCAAAAAAGAATCCGTCAGTGACCCTATTAGAAATGGAAAATACACTGTTTTTTAATATTGCCAAGAATCTTATAAACAAAGTACTATATGTAAAAATCACAATAATAAGGCATCCTAGTTTATAACTATTGTATGAGAAAATTTACAAAAATCCAATTCTAATCATCTTTACGCTTTGTATTTTTACGTGTCATCTCCCCCACGATTACGACAAAATGTGTATGAATAAATATTTATATGACAGATTCCAGTAGAGCCGGATGTCTCACTGGAAGCAAACTCTCTATCAATTGGATAGAGGTATTGTTTGATTGCCGTTCACCCTCTCCAGACCTTAACGATAACTTTTACTGCTGTTGGAATATATTGGGTATAATTGATTGATTGATTAATTGAAGTGGAAGGTCGGTTCAGCTAATAAGATTCATCTTCTTAATATTTTAGGCTCCAATTGTATTACTAGTAATCATTCTTGATATACAATCTGTAAATTCTAATTGATGAGCTGATGGTAGGTTTTGACTAGAGAAGCTTCTCCTCACCTTAACTTTTGTTTAACAAGAAAGTAGAAGCAAATTTTTTTGAGCATGTGAACAGCTCAAGTTTGATTCGTATTCAGTTCGAGTTTGTTCGTTTATTCTAATTAAAGATCCAAGTTCGAACATCTAATTAGATCAGAAAATTATGATAGGACTTATAGATAAAAGGATACATATGTGGAGTAATATATTACGACTTCTCTTGACGCTTGAGTTGTTTGCAAGACATGAAAGTGTGGAGTATATCATAGTTTTCTACTCAAGTGAATAAGGACTGATTCACAAAATTTTGAGGGTTTGGATTTCTTCACCCACATTTTTCTCACCCCCGCTCTACCGTACGACACGTGGCAACATCTTCCCTCACACACCCCTGTGCAGGTCACTCATCATCTATCCTCACCACTCTCCTACTGCCACGTGTCGTGCGGTAGGGAAGGGGTGAGGAGATCCCAACCTATTAAAGAGACGTATCCAAATTCCTGCTTCGTATTTTATATGTGTATGGTCATTCTTTATCTTCATAGCTTGTTCGTCGTATGAATTTATAATCTTCTATTTATCTGATTTTGAATTTTTATTAAAATCTTTTTTACTTTTCAAGATTGACAAAAAAAATTTGTTATTTGTATTCGAATAACCATATAATTAAATTAGTTAATCATAACCGTCCAGCTTGTTTGGCGTGATATTTTCTGATCCATTGTATAACGCCTCTTATGGTCAATCTTATGAGATTTTAGAATATGCACAAGTTTTTTTTTTTTTTCCTATTTTTCGAGAATAACCAGATGCACAAGTTATGTGTGTTAAATGGATACATCACATGAGTTTATGAAATGAGTTGAAGAATGTGTTAAGATATGTCCTCTGATCTAATTTGTTATTTAAAGACACATATTAAGATATGTTCTCTGATCTAATTTGTTATTTAAATACATATGCATTATCACATCTTTGAATATAGTCAATATATACATGTACCTTCCATAAAAAATTCATCTCTTTTTGTTATTATTGTTGTTATTGTTATTATTATTATTATTATTATATATTATTATTATTATTATTATTATTATTATTATTATTATTATTATTATTATTATTATTATATATGCGTGTGTTTTGCGTTATTCTGTCTCTAAGAACCTAAACATTGGCCGTGCAAAGCAAGGGCATTTGTATATGTAGAATAAAGAGAAAAACCTCCAGGGCATAGTCCAGTTGGTACTCGAGTTGTGATTTGTTTTAAAAGGTCAAGAGTTTGATTCCAGAGACATGCACAGTATGGGTGTTGACACCTTGTAGGTCACTGCGTAAGATCTCACCCAATTTAAGAGATCGCTGGGCTCCTGATTTATATCTTCCACACATTCTCCTTGGGACTGGGGCGGTGGGGCACCCGGGATGAGAGATTTTATCTTTTGCTCCAAGAATAAAGAGAGAAGGCCTGGAAGACATTGTGTGCCCTCAGGGCATAGCTCAGTTGGTATTCGGATTGGGAGTTGCTCTAATAGGTACCGAGTTCGATTCCAGCGACACGCACAGCGTGAATGTTTCACTGCTGTTTGGGCTAAATACCCAGTTTACAGTGAACACCTCGTGTGGGTTTATTGTGTATAACCTCCCCAACCAAGAAGATTGTTGAGCTCCTGATTTACATCTTCCAAGATACTCCTCGAGACTGGGACGGTGGAGGCCCTCAGGGCTAAGGTATGACTTTTTTTTTTCCGGAGAAAAGGATATTTTCATTGATATCAAAAACAATTTACAAAACACAAAGTGTGGTCTTTCGTTTATCTACAGGCTATGCTAAGTATACAAAATCCGTCTCCATACCAAGCGCGTTCCGCAGCATATCCATCTTCGTCCATGCTTGTTTGACAAAAACAAACGGTGGCGGCGTCTTTCCATCGCGTTTGTACAAAATTCGATTTCTCCATTCCCAAATTCCATATAGACATTCCCGGTACATATATCTCCAACCGATGGACGTTGTGTTTTTCCCAAAATTTTTGCAAAGATTTGCATCGATCCAATTGGATAGGATATTAGAATTGCTAAACTCGACCCAATGGTCCGGGTGAACCACTATACGCCAAATGCGATGCGCCCATGTGCAGTCTCTTAATTCATGCATAATCGGGTCCCCCCTACCGTTACACCTATCGCACACAGTAGATGAAATCAGATGTCTGCGACTCAGAAAGTGGATTGTGGGCAATACGTTATGTCTTGCTCGCCATAGAAATAGATTATGTCGTAGTGGTCCCTTCAGTCGCCATATACGATGCCACGCTTGTTTCTCCCTATCATCAGTGGATGCCGTTTGAATATCGTAGGCACTCGAAATAGAAAATTTCCCAGATAGGCTGTGCTTCCATCTGACCGTTCCAGAGTCATTTGGAGAAATATCAATACCTGTCGAAAGTATGGGTGCAATGCTCATGATGCTACGCCAAGTGAGAGACATACTTCGGCGACGTGTAAAACCCAACGGGGAGCCATATTTTGCCAGCAGCAGGCGCACCCAGAGTGGATCCTTCTCAGTCAAGAGCTTCCATCCTAGTTTCATAATAAAAAGCATTCATCATTTTCAGATTCTTTATGCCAAGACCACCTTGCTCTTTCCGAAGGCCAACTCGGTTCCAGGACATGTAGTGAAGTCGTTTAGATCCGTCGCATTCATCCCAGAAAAATTTTCTAATATGTTTATCCATCTCATCAAGAATGCTACTCGGTATTTTCATAGTTTGCATCACGTAGGAAGGTAAAGTGCTCAGAACCGATTGAATCAAGACACTACGGGCCGCCTGCGAGAGAAGTTTCGTTTTCCATCCCTTGAGCTTTTTCCGAATGTTATCCGTAAGGAATTCAAAGTCATTTAACCTTACTCTTCCATGAATGAGAGGTATACCGAGATATTTGCCAAGACTATCAGTAGAGTGGATCTGAAGCCGTCTACTAAGTTTGCTCACCATGTCTCTGGGCGTGTTTTTGGACACAAATATATTAGACTTATGCAGGCTGATTTTTTGCCCTGAGATCGCACAGAATTCAGATAGAGTGGACTCAATAATTATCGCCTGTTCCTCAGTCGCTTCGGCGAATAATAACAAATCGTCTGCAAAGAAAATATGGGAAACCGCAGGGCCATTCCGTGATGCCCGGACAGGTTTCCATCCACCACTGGCCACCGATTTATTGATCGTTTGGCTCAAAATTTCCATACATAAGAGAAATAAATAGGGAGCGAGCGGATCACCTTGACGGACACCCCGAGACGGAGAAAACGCTGGGAGCTGTTCACCGTTCCATAGGACTACGAGTGAAGCTGATTTCACAATGAACATAATCAGCTCAGTCATCTCAACTCCAAAACCCACAGCATTGATGACATGTTGCAAACATGGCCAACTAACCCTATCATACGCCTTTTCCAAATCAATCTTAATCATCATTGTGCCCTTCTTACCAGTCTTTTGTTTCATCGTATGTAACAATTCTTGGGCTATGATCACATTCTCAGAAGCCTGCCTACCAGGTGTGAAGGCACATTGAGAATGTGATATCACTTTGGCAATGATCGGCTTGAGCCTATTAGCAAATATCTTCGATATGACCTTTACTGCAACATTCGTGAGGGCAATTGGCCTAAACTGCGAAACTTCTTCGGGATTGTCATTTTCGGTATTAACGTAACCAACGTTTTATTCAATTCAGCCGGGAATCTCCTGCAGCGAAAAGCACTACTGACAAATTCAATGACGGACTCTTTAACCTTGGCCCAATTTTTTTGGTAGAAAGCAGGCGGTAAGCCATCAGGCCCCGGAGCTTTATAGGGGCCCAACTGAAATATAGCCGTTTCGATCTCCCTCGCAGAGACTGCATGATTTAAAGACCGACGATCGTGGTGGTTCAAATGAGGGAACTCCAAGATGCTGATCTCGGGCATAATCAAAGGCCCGCAACTGTATAACTTCAGAAAGTGATTCCGCACCAATTCCTTCATTTCAGTAGGATCCGAGGTCCATTCATTCTTATCGTTCTTGAGCATCGTAATTTTGTTCCTCTGGGCATGTGCTTTCATAGTGCAGTGAAATACTCTAGTGTTCCGTTCGCCCAACGAAAGCCATTGGACCTTGGATCTTTGCTGCCAATGCACCTCCTCCAACCGAAGTAACTGTGCATATTCCTCCATGAGTTTAGGTTCTAAAGTGGATAAAAATCTAGAGGGTCTACGAGCTAGCTCTTCTTGTAAGCCTTTAAGCCTAGCAGCACATCTCCTCTTTTTCTGGGTTAAATTACCATAAACATCTCTCTTCCAGTCAATTAGGCGCCCCTTGAAGTCCTCCATTGTTCTAATAAAATCCGCCAGAATATGGACCCATGCTTTGTCCATAAAATTGCCAAAATCTCGGTGCTCTTGCCAGGCTGCGTCAAAACGGAAGAAGCCAGTAGGCCGATGATCCCGCGCAGTTCTATCCATATGCAGTAATAATGGATGATGGTCACTGTGGATTTTCACTAAATGCTGAACATTAGCCATAGGAAACCTTTGATGCCAATGTGAGTTGCCCCAGCATTGGTCAAGACGCTGTTGTATGCGGAAAGTGCCATGATGATTATTGCTCCATGTAAAACGAGGCCCAGAGAACGGAGGTTCAGATAACGCGCAGGTTTCGAACATGGTGCGCATTCTTTCCACGGAGTATCCCTTGACCGGACGACCGCCAACTTTATCATCTTGGCATGTAACTTGATTAAAGTCACCTATAAGACACCAGGGCATGTGTAAATAACCATTCATGTCCTCAACAAAATCACAAAAAACATCCCTCATTGCCGCAATAGGCGATGCGTACACTAAGGTCAGGCACCAGTTGATTGAGCCATTTTTACAAATGCCCAGATTGATCATCTGAGCCGTGCACCGTAGGACTCTCACTTCAAGAACGTTTGCATTCCAGAAGCTCCACAGACCTCCAGCAAACCCTCTAGCTTCAACGACCGCCATATGGGTGAAATGGAACTTTGACAAGATCCACTCTGCATTCACACTTTGAGATCTAGTCTCACATAGGAAGAGCACATCAGGTTTGTTTATCACAAGAATGTCACGTAATGTCGTTCTAAATTCGGAGGAACCGGCACCCCTGCAGTTCCATGCAATAACTTTCATGGGTCCACAGACGTAGGTTGTTCCACCCCTTCCATCCCCACAAAGGGTTCTCCATCATTATTCTTAAGAGCCATAGTATGGTTGGCCTGTGCATCTGTTGGACTTAAGTTCGCAGTGTTGGATAGGTCTCCTCCAATGGCCACTTCTATCTCAGGAGGGTGGCTTTTTATATGCTCATTAGCACTTACTTTGAGTAAAGTTTTCCGAGTAGAAGGCAGCTCAGGCCACTCCCCCACATCATTTAAAGGTACATTGCTATTGTACCCATTGGAGCTGGACAAGTTCGAAATGTCACGCAGGAAGCGCGAACCCGAAGCTCCCCCCTACCGCCTGACAAACTGCCCCGACCTCTTAAAGACGACCCCCGTGTGATGACTTTTTTGCTCCAACCATAAAGAGGGAAAGCCTGAGACAGATACAAGGAGTCATAATATATAATCACAGTAATCGAAGAAAAAAAATGCCTGGAAGACATTGTGTTGTAGCATTAATTCAAGGAAAAAGAGAAAAGGGAAAAATGAATTAAAATAGTCCTTTTCGGTTATAAAGCTTTTTCTTCAAATCACCACAAAATTTAGGTTAAGTGGTTAAAAAGAACAAACATATCAAATTTTTACATAATTGTAAGGTGTCTTTAAAGCTGAAAAGCATATTTAATATAATAACAATAAGATCAAAGGTTATTTAGCAGTTAAATATTGAACATTTTAGAAATACAAACATCATTATGAGAATATCAAGAACGATGTACAGTCAAAAAAACAAAACAAAAATACAAGTTAGAAATTTTTGTCTCATTTATATAAGAAATAAAAGTCCCGTCGAGCGTAAGTGTCAATTTTGTATTCCGAAAACGTGAGGATTATTGACATTTTTTCTTTACTCATAAGTACAAAACATTCTCGTACTCAGGAAAAAAAAAATGGAAAACAGAAGGTCCCACCTAGGGCTGTAAACGAGCCGAGCATTACGTTGTTCAAGCTCTGTTCATTTAACTTAGCGAACGAGCCGAGCTTGTTCGTTTATTTAAACGAACATATTTACTTGTTCAAGCTTGGTTCGTTTAACTCACGAACAACATTAACGAGCCGAACACTTTAAACGAATGGTCCCACTTACCGAGCTCGAACAGAAAAAGGTGTTCAAGCTCTGTTCATTAACATTTTAACCGAGCCGAGCTCGAGTTCGAGCTCGAACAAACGAGCCGAACAACCGAACGGCTTGGTTCATTTACAACCCTAGTCCCACCTCACATCATTTCCAGATTCAGATTGACTTTGCGTTTTCGGTTTTTTTCTTTGTCTTTCATTATATATGCGTATATATGATATAGATACTTTAATATCGAAAGCATCATGTTTGTATTTACTAAATTCTTTCACTAACACACCAGCACACCAAATCTCTATTGTTATGTTATTTATACAGGTACATATAGAGCCGGGAGTCTCACTGGAAGCAAACTATCTATCCTTTAGGATGGAAGTATCGTTTGTCTGACTTTCACCCCCTGCACATCCTAGCGATATCTTTTGATATGATTGGAATATACAAGGTATGTGTTGTTGTTATCTAATAATCATCTGTTTTGTTGTCGTTATCATTATCATTATCATAATAATATCAATAATAACAATAATAACCATAATAATTATGTAGTCAAACGCCTAGCAGAATTGATATTGATTGACAACCTGAAGGCGTTGTAACATTGTTTGAAGTTTTTGAACGATTCCCACGGCCTCCACGCAAAATAATATAATTCCAACATCCTACTAAAAATGTTATAGTTTGCGTACTCTTAACCCAAAAAAAAAATCATATAAAAGTTGATGAACCAAAATAAACTACCTGTTAGTCAACAACAGTCAACGGTAGACGTTGGGCGTAAATGGGCTAAGTCCCGCAGGTCGGCACAAAAGCACCGCTGCTCGGCCAGATTGCACTTCGATCGTATTTTTGTCATCAGAAGCTGCACCTCGGCATCCGGACTGAACTGCAGTTCGGCAAGAATGCACTTTAGCACATCTCTACTAAAAGCTTATTGAGATAGCTAAAGCGAACTCACCTACTTCTGATTCAGCTCGGCCACATAGCCGAGACAAGCCAGTACTTGTTAATACGTGAAGAACTGTTGAAGTGTAACGCCACAAAATGACTCATCTCGGCACGGCAAAGGCATATGTTTACAATCAGCCTCGACAGAATGTTTTAATTCGGCCTCGGCCACATACCAGCTCGGCCAAATAACGCCAAGAAATGTCAGATAAGATCAAGGGAAGATATCGTCAATTATGCTCTGGGACCCACTTAGCGGCTCTGCAGAATACTTTCCAGATGTCAAGCAGTAATTAGGTCAGTACAAAGTCATCATTACAGGCCAACCTACGCAACAGCTACGAACTCAGGCTTTTGTCCCATCACACTGCAATTCTGTAATGGATTAGACCGCCATCTCAGACACATCGTCATCCAATCACTTGGCAGGGGTCAGACCTCCTCTTTTTCCAGTATAAATACCCTCAACTCATAACGGGAAGGGGGGTCGGGATTCTGGGAGAACAACTGG
>AP025069.1:30126118-30178672 GCA_036186865.1 Eustoma russellianum | reverse complement strand
TCCACGCAAAATAATATAATTCCAACATCCTACTAAAAATGTTATAGTTTGCGTACTCTTAACCCAAAAAAAAAATCATATAAAAGTTGATGAACCAAAATAAACTACCTGTTAGTCAACAACAGTCAACGGTAGACGTTGGGCGTAAATGGGCTAAGTCCCGCAGGTCGGCACAAAAGCACCGCTGCTCGGCCAGATTGCACTTCGATCGTATTTTTGTCATCAGAAGCTGCACCTCGGCATCCGGACTGAACTGCAGTTCGGCAAGAATGCACTTTAGCACATCTCTACTAAAAGCTTATTGAGATAGCTAAAGCGAACTCACCTACTTCTGATTCAGCTCGGCCACATAGCCGAGACAAGCCAGTACTTGTTAATACGTGAAGAACTGTTGAAGTGTAACGCCACAAAATGACTCATCTCGGCACGGCAAAGGCATATGTTTACAATCAGCCTCGACAGAATGTTTAATTCGGCCTCGGCCACATACCAGCTCGGCCAAATAACGCCAAGAAATGTCAGATAAGATCAAGGGAAGATATCGTCAATTATGCTCTGGGACCCACTTAGCGGCTCTGCAGAATACTTTCCAGATGTCAAGCAGTAATTAGGTCAGTACAAAGTCATCATTACAGGCCAACCTACGCAACAGCTACGAACTCAGGCTTTTGTCCCATCACACTGCAATTCTGTAAATGGATTAGACCGCCATCTCAGACACATCGTCATCCAATCACTTGGCAGGGGTCAGACCTCCTCTTTTTCCAGTATAAATACCCTCAACTCATAACGGGAAGGGGGGTCGGGATTCTGGGAGAACAACTGGAGCATCACGTCCAGAACTCCATCTCGGCCACAACGCAAAACTCACAAACTCGGTGAGATATTTCTCAGGTTTCTTCAAGCCTTTATATTCTAGCATAAATTGCATAGGCAAACACCCATAACTGACTTAAGCGTCGGAGGGTTTTCCCAGGGCAGCGCCCTGGGACCTCTAACGTTTTTCTTCTTTCTCAGGCTCCATTCAAGGATTCAGACGGAAGATTAACGGCACATACTCTGGGTCATCTCTGACCATCATGGTGACCATCTCTAGGGCCTCATCATTTGGCGCTAGAAGGAGGGCCTCTCTCTGAGTCTCTCAAATCGAAGATAAATACTTGCAAGAGTCTTGAGATAGTGCAAACTATCAACATAGAGCAAGTCGAAGATAAATACTTGCATAACTATGAAGCTTAAGATAGAGCAAGTGGAAGACAAATACTTGCATAACTATGAAAATAGAGCAAATAAAACTTCGCATTGCTGAAGAGAGATGTTTGCAAACTATTAACATAGAGCAAGTCGAAGACAAATACTTGCATAACTATGAATCTTAACATAGAGCAAGTCGAAGACAAACACTTGCATAACTATGAATCTTAACATAGAGCAAGTTGAAGACAAATACTTGCATAACTATGAAAATAGAGCAAACAAAACTTCGCATTGCTGAAGAGAGATGTTTGCAAACTATTAACATAGAGCAAGTCGAAGACAAATACTTGCATAACTATGAATCTTAACATAGAGCAAGTCGAAGATAAATACTTACATAACTATTGAAATAGAGCAAACAAAACTTCGCATTGCTGAAGAGAGATGTTTGCAAACTATTGGCATAGAGCAAGTCGAAGACAAATATTTGCATAAAGCAAATGAAGATGGAACTTTGCAGTGCAGAAAATCCAATGTTTGCAAACTATGAAAATAGAGCAAATAAAACATCGCATACAATGGGAGCAGAATCCCCTATGTTTCACCTCGGCCAACATCCTTCGGGTTTATTAAGGCCGACATGAGAACTCGGCAACAATAAGTTTGAAGAAAAAACTTGATGAAATGCTGAAAGCAGAAAAGAAGAAGGAGTTGTAAACTACAAAAGGAATATTTTTCATTGATGAAGAATTTAAGTTCAAAATACAACTGATGTCTGCTCAGTTAATGATTACAAAGAGAAGCCTAAGCCTAATCGTCTTCTTCCCTCAAGTCAGCTCCATCTACGAATCTGAGATGCAATTCTGTGGGACAATCTAGGAATTGGCTAAGTTGTTGTACAGTGAATGTGATACCCGGCCTGGTGATTATGAGGTAAATAGCTTGCCAACCAAACTCCTATATCCTACAACATCTTTTATCAATGGTGAATCATTATGTTTAAGCTTAAGGTTCTTCTCCATAGGGGAAGTGACAGGTCTTGCATCCAAGAACCGTGTCTGATCCAGTAGCTCCAGGGTATATTTCTTCTGGCACAACATCACCCCCATTGTGACCTAACTACTTCAATTCCAAGGAAGTACCTAAGGTCACCAAGATCCTTAATTTGAAACTGGGAATGCAAATAAGATTTGACAGCATGAATAACAGACAAATTGTCACTGACGGCTACAATATCATCGACATAGACAAGAAGAACTAAGAAGTGGTCAGAAGTGAATTGAATGAAAAGTGTGTGATCATGCTGCGATTGAACAAATCCTCTGTTGAGAAATGCATTTGTCAACTTTTCATTCCATTTCCTGCTAGCCTGTCTGAGGCCGTATAAAGATTTATTCAACTTACACACCAAGTTAGGAGCTGGAGGATGAACTCCCAAGGGCAAGTCCATGTATATCTCCTCATATAGGTCTCCGTGTAGGAAGACGTTGTTGACATCTAGTTGATGCATAAACCACCCTTTTGACGTTGCTAAGGCAAGTACCAACCTAACAGTGGTCATCTTGGCCATGGAGAAAATGTATCTATGTAATCGACCCCTAACTGTTGTGTGTATCCTTTGGCCACCAAACGAGCCTTATACATTTCTATTGATCCATCAGGCTTGTGCTTGATTTTGTACGCCCACTTGCATCCAATTGGAACTTTGCCTTCTGGGAGTTCAACCATGCTCCATGTGTTGGTTGACTCTAAGGCCTTGAGTTCCAGATCCATGGCTTGCTGCCATGCCTCAGACTATGATGCTTCATGATAAGTAGCAGGTTCTTTATTCATACTAACATTCAATGTGTAAGTCTTGTACGCAGATGATAGTGAGTCAAAAGATAGGTAGTTTGATATGGGATGAGGATTGGTGTAACCAGGAATAAGATGAGCGAAGGTGGGAGAGTCATGTTGGGTGTGCAGTTGATGACAATAGTACTCTTTAAGATATGAAGAAGGTTGTCTATTTCTGGTTGGACGGGGAAACACAGTCTGATTCATCACATCTGTGTTGTGCTCATTATGTATGAGGCTTGTAGGTGCTGAGGATGTCATAGAGTTTTGAGGCTGAGGTGAATGGAATTCTGAAGAGGATGAGGAGTGAGTTTGAGACAAGGAAAGAGGTTGAAAGATGGAAGGCTCACATTCAGAAGGTGATGATGGAGTGGTTTCTGAGGAAAGACTGGGTAAGTCATAAGAGGATGATGTCTGATTATGGCATGCGAGCATTGGCAGAACGGAAATGATGTTTCCAGGAACTTGATGTCTCTGGAAACAAATATGTCTTTGGCAGTGAGGTCCCGTAAGATATAGCCTTTTGTGGCATGAGGGATTCCTAAGAAAACGCAGTGTCTAGTTCTGGAATCAAACTTAGATTTGGCAGGAGAGATATTGTAGGCTTGGGCTCTACACCCGAATACCTTAAGGTTATTGTACTCTGGTGCAGATTTGTGAAGTTTTTCATGGGGTGTAAATTGGTTTAGAAGAGGACTTGGAATCAGGTTTATGATATAGATAGCATGTTGTATGCAGAAGCTCCAATACTTGATGGGTAAACAGGATTGGAATCTTAAAGCTCTTGCAACATTCAAAATGTGTTGTTGCTTTCTTTCTACTATGCCATTTTGTTGTGGTGAGTAGACACAGCTGGTCTGATGAATAACACCATTCTCAGAATAAAATGAATTGAGGGCAAACTCATGAGCGTTGTCAGACCTAATGATCTGGATTTTCTTGTCAAACTGGGTATATGCATAGTGAAAACTCAATTACCACTCGTGAGCATTATTCAATTTGTAAACTCAAATTGACTCATGAGCTCGAGTTTGATTCGTAGACTCAAAATCAATTTTTTTTTAATTAAATTATGAGCGTGCGAATTACAAATTGAACTTCGAGAAGCTTATTTTGTCGAGGCTTCGTCGAACGTTCGAGCTGGATAACATTCAACTTAAATTCAATTCGTAAAATATTTCGAACTAAAATTATGATTCAAATTCAAATTCGCTAAAATCGAATTCGAGCCGAGTCTTCAACGACTTGAACTTGAATTATCAAATGATTCAGTGTTTAAAACAAGTTTTGTTAGTCTACACTGGATCGGGATCCTCTGACCCCTTCGCCCCTCACCCCCCTTAGGACCGCCTGCCACGTGGCACACCCAGCCTCACCACTCCTCCTGTGTGCCACGTGGCGGGTGATCATTTAATATCCCTTTAAAGAGAGGTCAGGTGATCTAATTCCGTCTACACGTTACTAAATAGTAACGACTTTAGACTTGGGCTGGTAAATACTAATCCGGAAATTTCAATCTAAACCGGAATGGACACCCACCTGAAATACTGCTAAATCTTAAACGGACTTTTTTTTTGTAGGTAATAATAAACGGACTGAACTTCTTAATTCTGTTGGATTGGTGGAACGAACCCTAATTGTCTAACCCTCCATAAAAGTCCATTTCAAAATCCTAAGGGGGAAAAAAGGAGCTCTTACTTCATGTCACAATAATTTTTGACAGAGGGAGAGTTTCGCAGAAAACAAGGCAAAATATGAGACATCAAATCAACGCGTTGCAACGTGTACAAGAAAATTTTTTTTTAAAACAAAAAAAATATAAACATCTTCTCTTTTTGTACACGTGACCGCGCGTGATTGGAGGTCTCATATTTTGTCTCACTTTATACCTCTCTTGATCTCAACCGACATATGTGTATCAATAGACAAAAAAAAAATCGAACTGAGCATCAAACGGCAGACATAAAACAGTTGAAGTAACTGGTAAAGTTGATTTTTTGTGATCTTGATGTCACGAGTTCGAGCTGTGGAAACAGCCTCTTGCACAAAGTATAATGTAAGGCTGCGTATATTAGATCACAAAGCAATCCGTCATATCTCTAAACTATACGCAAACGCAGAAGCCTGGTGCACCGGCAACGCCACTTTTATAATGAATTAAATACTTGTTATTAGACATAAAAAATATACTTGTCGTTTATGTTTTTCTTCTAGATGTAAAAGCTAAAACCCAGGATACTGGAGGAAAATTCTCCAATATCCCATCTCTCTTTCTCCTTATAAATATGCCCACCTGGGCCAACGGTTTCTCCAAAACTACCACCATAGCGGCATAACGACAAACATATCATGTGCGACAGCCTCAAGAGCGAATACCAACTGTGCGAAGAGATCGGACGTGGTAGATTCGGCGTTGTCTACCGCTGCTTTTCTCCCTCTACGGGTGAATCCTTTGCCTGCAAATCCGTCGACAAGACCCTCCTTTTAGACTCCATCGATCGCGAGTGCATCGATAAAGAACCCAAGATTTTACAGATCGTATGTGGGCACCCGAATATCCTTCACATCTGCAAAGTCTACGAAGAGGAGGATCATTTTCATCTGGTTTCAGAGCTTTGTCCTGCAGGGGACGATTTGTTCAATCGCATTTCTTCCCGAGGCCCTTTTATTGAATCGGAGGCGGCTTTGATTTTGAAGCAATTGGTGTCGGCGATAAGCTATTGCCATCATTTGGGGATCGCCCATAGGGATATTAAGCCTGATAATATATTGTTTGATTCGAGAGGGAGGGTGAAATTGGCGGATTTTGGATCCGCGGAGTGGTTCGTGGTGAACTGTGAGAGGGGATTAATGAGGGGATTTGTTGGGACGCCGTATTATGTGGCGCCGGAGGTGTTGGCCGGTAGGGATTATAATGAAAAAGTAGATATTTGGAGTGCCGGCGTTATATTGTACATTTTGCTTTCTGGGGTTGTTCCTTTTTATGGAGAGACACCAACGGAGACATTTCAGGCTGTTTTGAGGGGCAATCTGCGTTTTCCCACCAAGCATTTTAGGTCCGTTTCCCATGAAGCAAAGGATTTGCTTCGAAAGATGATCTGCAAGGATGTTTCCAGGCGGTTTTCAGCTGATCAAGTTTTGAGTAAGTCTTTTTGCCTTTTCCTTTTTCCTACCCTCTTCAAATTTGTATCTTTAGATGGCTTAAGTTAATTCATTTTTCGTTTATTGAGGGAAAGAGGAGGGGGGGGGGGGATCATATGCCCTGTTTTTGCTTCTGACTTGTGTGCTGATTTTGATCTTTGTAAAAAGCAATTGGGAGAATGAAGAGAAGGGATGTTATTGAAATGTCTAGTCTCGTGTTAGGAGGCCTTGATTAGTCCTCTATGCGAAACGAAAACCACAAGCGTTGACTGTAAAACTCAAACAAGTTTTGGTTTTAGAAGTTGTCGAATGATAAGACTTAGATGGAGACCTTAGGCTTTGCTTCATCACATTGTTTTGATGTTTAACTTGTTGCATATAGTCCCATTTGAAATTGGCACTTGGCAGCAAAAAGAGCAAAATTTTAAACCATTTCCTTCGATATTCTTATCATCAATAGGTCGACAAAGTTCCATCTTTTGTTTTTTGCTTGTCTATATGAAGTTTCAACCTTTTGGTTTTGCTTGTGGAATTACAAAGAGTCTGGAGTTCTTATCTTTTTTTCTTTCTTTTTTGTCTTATTTGCAGGACATCCATGGATCATTAATGGAGGAGAGATGCTATCAATGGTCGAAGAAACTTAATCCTAAGCAAAACACTCTGGAGTTCTGAGTAATTTATGTAATAGAATAACTAATATAACATGTACAGTTCTGGCTTTTTGCTCAGCTTCATGCCAGATAAGCCCCTATGATGGATGGATAGGAGAAAGAAATTCAGATGTAAGAACATCATGTGGATCTATTTTCAAAGTCCATAGCTGAGGGGAGAGATTTGGGTTTTTTGTTTTTGCTTTCTTCTCAATGGTGTGGATATGCTCAGGAAGACTTGGATGGGGCTTATGGATATGCAGGGGCATTAGTGGCAACTCACTTGTTGTATGCTGTAGAGGCTGAGGTAGCTTTCTGCTTTTCCACTATTCCTGGAATTAAAGGAATTCGAGGGAAAGAAAAAGGGGGGGAAAAGAATCAGTCTTGCTTTGGAAGATTTGAAAGCATGTTGTAAAAGTGTTTTTACATTGCACATGGTTGTAATTTTATTATTTATAAATAATGAAATTTCAAGTTTGTATGGTTGAGTTTGAATTTTTTTTGACGTTTTTGGTGCATTAGTCTTCTGCGTTTACACATAATTCGAAAAAAAGTCGAATTGATTTGCGATATTGTCTTGTATTTTATGTAAGCGGTTGTTGTGCGGCTTTAGAATGTAACTTTAAAATAAGAAAGCAAGTTTACTAGATACTCAAAACCTGCCTTCATGATTAAGTTTGAATGTCGAATGAAATATCTTTGCTTTGCATTGAAGGAATAAAGGACCCTACAGAAAGTACGGCTCCTTGTACTAATGGCCTTGACCTTTATGCAAAGGAATCTCTTTCCCATCAATACTTTGAATTTGAACTTTGAATTTTTTTTGTTAGGATTCAAGAAGTGGAGAATTATGCTACGAGAACCTGGCAAAAGGTTTAACCCCAACCCAAAGAGATTAGGATTTTTTCATCCCAAATCTCTCATCATATGCATCACCGTGCGACACGTGACAGTAGGGGATGGGTGGTGAGACTAGATGCAGGTCATCCTCATCTAGCTCACCACTTGCTCCTGTTTTCGCGTGTCGCGCGGTGACGCGTAAGGTGAGGGAAAAGTGGGTGAGAGGATCTTAGTCCAAAGTAGGTGAGGGGATCCTAACCCGCATCTAGCCTCATCACCCACCCCTTACTGCCACGTGTCGTGCGGTGATGCATGAGGTGAGGGAATCTTAACCCAATCCTAACCCAACTTTAGTTGGAAAATACCATGATGATGTAATGATAGTTAATGTGGGATAGGATCCCCTTACCGCAAAGGGGGTGCGGTGACGCGTGACCGCGTGACACGTGACAGCAAGGAGGGGTGGTGAGGCTAGATGCGGGTGACCCTCATCTAGCCTCACCACCCCCTTACTGCCACGTGTCGCGTGGTCACAAAAGGGATGAGAAAAGTGAGGGTTAGGAGATCCCAACCCACTTAATGTAGGTAAGCCCTAGAATGTCGAATCATGATGTTGGTTTCTTTATCAGAACTGGTTTGCATTCGGATTTATATCATTAAAATAACATATATATTTATTTATATATTTAAAGAAGGTATAAACCAGACATACAAATCAAGAAGCTTTATAACATGTGAATTTCGTTACTTACATGAGATAGAGGCCTGCATAAAAATTTCTTTTGGATTTGGACTATAAGAGAGATCTTCTATTTTAATTTTTATTTCATTTTTTGTCACAATAGATGAGATCTGTTATGCGTATTTAAATGATATCAAACTATTACACATAACATTATCTCACCTGATATTATAAAAAAACGAAATATAAAATCTTTCTTTTTGCGATATATTGAAAAGACAATTTAAAGGTAAATAGGAAGGACACCCAAGTCATGATATAGTGCCTTGGCTAAAGGAACATGTGGCAGCTATATCACTTGCAAGAGTAATGAGTGATAGGATCCCCTCACCGCTACTCTCTCACCGCGTGCGTGACCGCGCGACACGTAGCAAAAAGGGGGGTGGTGAGGCTGGGTGAAGGTAACCCTCATCCAGCCTTACCACCCCCTACTGCTGCCACGTGTCGCGTCCTGGGCCGCGCGGTGAGGAGATCTCATCCCAGACATGGTGGGTATGTACGACTGTCTCCTTTAAATATTTAACAAGAAATCCGCTTTAAAAATCAAAATTAAACAACTTATGTGTTAATACGAGTAACAACTGAACCATACGATGGAGTAGTTAAAATATTCTTGTGGTTACCGCATCGCCATGTGTATTAAAGCCAAACCAACGTAACAGGCATTCGAATTCAGCGGCGAACCCGTGACTTATGTTTAGTGAATGGAGAAGAAAAGCGGTCAACTGAGGATCGTGCCTCTATTGAACTATGGTTTTTTTGTTTGATGCCTCAAAGGCACCTATATAACAAGGCAAGTCACCGAAAGATTCAAGTCAATCGCCACACACCATTGTCATTGCTGCATTTTTCTCTCTATGCTTCTTGTAGTTGATGTCTACATTCAAGCTCTTCTTTACAGATTTTTGAACATATTGAGTTTTGAAATTCTCATTCCGACTAATTTGTTCTATAATCATTCTCCCAGCCATATTGAAATGACGTTACTATGATCCATTGTGACGTTTGTATTGTGCAGCTATGACGTTCATTGAATATGTCAATCTCTCAATAGTTATGCGTTTGTCTCAAACTTATCTGAAGACGTTACTGACATTTCTGTCCTCCAGTTTATGCACCTAACATACAAATATTCTAATGGACTAGCCACTATTTTTTAGAACCAGTTTTGATTCACGAACAATAATTGTACGGTGTGTTTCAACCCATCTTTGGTTTGAACATCATATTTACATTTAATTGGTCTAGTCTATTCTCCTTCGATTAAAGATCTCTAAGCCCACCCGATCATGAATTACAGTGTATCGTGGTTGACCACAATCTTCAAAAAACATAACGTTTGCATCCATATGAGGTACTGCTAGCTCATTCTCCTCTGGTTCGTCTTCCTCTTCTTCAAAGTCCTATAAACACTCTTCTTCATTCTCATCACCCTCCTTATAGTTGTCGTCAGCATCGTCATCTCCGTCATCCATCCTCTGTATTTGGTGGAATTTCCACAAACGTGACGAGTTGCATTTTTTTGCAGTTATTCCATGTGTCCTAACAATATCAACGTAATAGGCTTATAAACCTTTGCAACCGGTAGTGCTCATGTTTGTTGAATTTATTGTGAGTACATCACAAACACTCACGTAAATCTCTACAGACGAAATAGTCGGACAACGTATCGGAAAGTCCAAAGTTGACTCGAGATCATCATCTAAGATACAAAAAGCACAAAAAAGTATCCAACCGCATCTGCATAACAAGGAAAACAGTACACCAAAATCAATCGCTCGCACATCTACATCCAATCCAAGCCTTGTTTTAACTCAGTGGACAAACACTGAGTATTGTTGGATCGAAATCCCTGCACAAACACCACTAGAGGGGGGGTGAATAGTGGTTAGCGGAAATTACACTATTTTAAACCCTTTTCAAAACCCCTCAGTTCTGAAATCTGAAACTCAGAAAACAGAAACTGTTTTTGAAAATATTTTTCCTACTTTGAAAACACTTCCAAAAATTATGAAACTTTCCAGGAACACACTTCAAGATGTTTTCTAACTCCTGCAAAAATATCAAGTCAAAATAAAATCTTTAAAACGTTCAACTAATCAAAAACTTTTTGTCTACACAGAATTCCAGAACAGAGTTCAGAAAATGACTCAACTTCACAAATTTCTTCCCGTCAATCCCCAAGTCCAAAACCTTTGAAAATTTAACACAATAACCCTTAAGATATGTATAATAATGGGTTGAAACAGTTTTGGAAAATTCGTTTGGGAAGTTAGTCAACCAAGTCACGTTTCTCAACTTTTGCAAATCTGAAAAACAGATTGTAGCAGTTGCAGAACTTTGGACTTTTGATTAACCTAAACTTATCCAAATTGAGTCAAACTTGTTTTAAATGAAAGTTAAGAGACTAAAGTATGTCTCTGCAAAATTTTAGCAATTTTGAAAACCTTTTACTATTCTTTCCAGAATTTATAAAACGTGTTAACAAAACAGAGAATAGAAAACTGAAAGTGTAAAGTACGGAAAGTAAAGAACACCAAGAATTTTATACTGGTTCGGCCAAATGTGCCTACTCCAGTCTTCGAGGACACCTTCCTCGGTATTCACTATCACCAGTGTCACAGAATTACACCTTAGCTCGATCCTTGGGCTTCACACCAACCCTATTCAAGCTATTCACAACACCTTTACAGAATTTCAGCACTATCACACCTCATACACCTTTTCACCTTTTGATTAAGCCTTATAAACTTGGCTTATCAATTACAACAATTCTTTCACAATAAGGTGTATCTAAGCAGCATTACAATACTTCAAATATTTCACCACAAGCTGCACAATAAGAATAGAGAAGAAGAAGAAGATAGCATGAGAGGTGTGTCTTCAACTCTTCACTTCAACCTCTATTTATAGTGTGAGGCATCCCTTGTTGATAAGATTGCCATTTGTCACCTTGAATGTCATCAAACACACTTGTCTTCACACCATTGGTTCTTGTCTTCAAGACTTTGCACACTTGGCACCTTCAAGCAATGTGATTTGTCCATCTATGTCACCAACTTTTTCAGCATTATATGACATGGAAATTTCAGATTTGAAGGAGATAAATGATGAGATAAATGATGAGTAAATCTCTCAAAAGTTAACCAAGTTTGTTCCATCATAATAGCACATGTGGGAGAAGAAATCTCAGCAGAAATTTGAATTCCACTCAGCCATAAAAACGTCCATATGGCCATGTGTGTGCCATGTTGACAACTTTTTGCCACCAAGTATAATCCTTGATTTTTGATTGGTTCTAGCATAATTTCCTTGTACACTTGTCATCACATGAGATAGTCTTCTTGTACACATGTAAATGTATCATTTTGATGAGAAAAATAGAAGTTAATCTCAGCCCTTGAATTCAAAATGAATGGCTAGATTTAAGTAGAAAATAGTCAAAACTATCTCCACCTTTCTCTCCTTGAAAGTTGTAACCATTTACCATGTCAAATGTGACATGAAATTACTGCACAATAATCTGAGAATAAGTCTTATAATGATATCATAAGATGACCATATAGTGTGACAAAATAAATGTCACATAACGAGAAATCCCGAGAATACCGAAATCCAAATATAGCAATAATGATCTTGATGTTGATACTTCAAGAATATCATAAGAAGTCCATAACGATGATAATAATATCCTTGAGAAATAATCATAGTGAAGTCGTCGCGATATGCTCCGAGAATAAAAAGACGATAATTCCCTTGATAGCAATCTTTGAGAAAGATAGGCTTGTCTTGAAATAATTATGACGAATGTCATAGAGATAGTCTTGAGATGATAATATCATGTTACATAGTAACACATTATAGAATATGTGAAGACAATATACCTGCAAGACTTAAAATTCCACTTTTTGCCCTTTTTGGTAAGTCGTATAACTTCCACGGCATATTAGTTACAAGACATAATAATATTCATAAAAAAATCAAATAATAAAATCACCAAAATCATATATGAAGCATTAAGAACATATATGTAAATGAAAACAACTATTTATCACATTTGTAACACATAATAATATTTTTTCATAGATTAAGCGCTTTATGTAGTGCTGCAAGTTGCCATCAGAACTCTCTGTTCAGAATTTCCAAATGAATAAAGCGCTTAGTGTAGCGCGCATAAACTCTCTGATCCCAGTTTTTTTATATAGAATAAAGCGCTTAGTGTAGCGCGCATAAACTTTCTGATCCCAGTTTTTCGTAGAATAAAGCGCTTGGTGTAGCGCGTCAGAACTCTCTGATCTCAGTTATTCAAATGATAAAGCGCTTGGTGTAGCGCGCCAGAACTCTCTGATCCCAGTTTTTTTATTAGATAAAGCGCTTTATGAAGCGTTCAATATTTGAACTAAAGTTTCTGTTTAAACTATCTGAAAGATAAAACGCTTTATGAAGCGCTCAATGTTCTCTGTTCAAACTTTCTCACATGTTTAATATGTTTCATCTTTTTATCATATGTGCGACACTTCCTTAAAATCATAACTTTGAAAATTATCCAAACATATTTTTCAACATTCTCCCCCTTTTGGATGATTTTCAAAATAACTCTACATGATTTTAATGTCACAACTCTTTATCAACTGTTATCACATACTTACCAATTGTTTTGAAATTCTTTTTAAATACATGTTTTAACATATGTGCTCCCCCTCAACTGATATTCTCCCCCTTAACCTTTGCTCCTAACCAATTTAACATATGTGCTCCCCCTCAACTGATATTCTCCCCCTTAACCTTTGCTCCTAACCAATTGAACACAAATTAAAACTGTTTTGAAATTCTTTTTAAATACATGTTTTAACATATGTGCTCCCCCTCAACTGATATTCTCCCCCTTAACCTTTGCTCATAACCAATTTAACATATGTGCTCCCCCTCAACTGATATTCTCCCCCTTAACCTTTGCTCCTAACCAATTGAACACAAATTAAAACTTATATCAATTGAAAACTTATCATTCAACCTTAGAACCATGACTTAACAACTAAAATCATGTTCTTATATCTATCTCCCCCTTTATTTTGCAAATCATGCAAAAGATAGAATCACACAATTGTATCGTAGGCCATCATACCTAACTTGTCTCGTAAGTTTTCAAAAGTGACTTGACTAAGGGGTTTAGTAAATATATCAGCAACCTGATGATCAGTTCTTACATGGTTTATGACTATATCCTCATTTTGAACATGGTCACGGAGGAAATGATATTTAACTTCTATGTGTTTGGCCTTAGAATGAAGTACCGGATTCCGAGAAAGATTGATCGCACTCGTGCTATCACAGAAAATTGGAATCTTATTCATTATAATGCCAAAGTCACTAAGTTGTTGTTTAAGCCAAAGTATTTGAGTAGTGCATAAACTTAAGGCTATATACTCGGCTTCAGTGGTAGAAAGAGCTACACTAGCTTGTTTCTTAGAAAACCAAGAGATTAAGTTGGTTCCTATGAATTGACACGTACCGCTAGTGGATTTTCTATCTATTTTGCAACCACCGTAATCAGCATCACTAAATGCGTATAATTCCAACTTAGCATTTCTATCGTACCAAAGTCCTAAATGAGGTGTATGTTTAATGTATCTAAATATCTTTTTCACCACATTATAATGTGACACTTTAGGACAAGATTGAAACCTAGCACACATACACACACTAAACATTATATCAGGTCTTGATGCAGTTAAATACAACAATGATCCAATCATAGACCTATATAGTGTGTCATCAAAAGGTTTTCCATTTTCATCCTTGTCTAGTTTGGTACTAACACTCATGGGGGTAGTTGACGGTTTCAACTCTTCAAAGCCAAACTTCTTAATCATATCATTAATATACTTAAGTTGGCTAATGTGGATTCCTTGAGGGGTTTGTTTGATTTGTAACCCTAAGAAGTAGTTCAATTCTCCTACCATTGACATCTCAAATTCAGACTTCATACACTCTTCGAAGTCTTTTACTAAGGTAGGGTTAGTTGAACCAAAGATAATGTCGTCTACATAGATTTGGACTATTAATAAATCATTATCTTTCCTTTTAAGAAACAACGTGTTATCTATGGTTCCCCTTTGATAGTTATTTGCAATAAGAAAATTTGCAAATCTATCATACCAAGCTCTTGGAGCTTGTTTTAACCCATACAAAGCTTTTTTAAGCTTATATACATGGTCGGGGTATTTTGGATCTTCAAATCCTGGGGGTTGTTTTACAAAAACTTCTTCTTGAATAAAACCATTCAAAAATGCACATTTAACATCCATTTGAAATAATTTAATACTACTCAAACTAGCAATAGCAAGCAATAATCTTATAGCTTCAAGACGTGCAACGGGCGCAAAAGTTTTTTCATAATCAATTCCTTCCTGTTGATTATATCCTTGTGCAACAAGTCTAGCTTTATTTCGAGTAATATTACCTTGTTCATCCATTTTATTTCTAAACACCCATTTTGTACCAATAATAGATTTATTTTCAGGTTTAGGCATCAAATCCCACACATCATTTCTAGTAAATTCATTCAATTCTTCATGCATTGCATTTACCCAAGATGAATCATTCAATGCTTCCTTAACATTCTTAGGTTCCAAATGTGAGATTAATGCACGTCCCTCGTCATGATCCAATTGTTTGATACTTCTACGAGTTTTAATTCCTTCATTTATATCTCCAATAATTAATTCTTTAGGATGTTTATGTTTGTCTTTTATGTGCCACCAATTCCTAGGTTGACTAGGTTCACCTTCATCTAGTTCAAATGTTTCATTAGTGTGAACATAATCATATACAATTGGAACATCTTGTAAGTTAGATGAATTATCTTCCAATTGCAAAATCTCTTGATTTACTTCACCTAAAGGTTCATGCATGTCTTGTTCAGGGGGAATAGAATCTAGATGATCGCATACAGGCTCAAGTAACAAGTCATCATCATCAAACATATTTTCAACATTATCATTTTGTTCTTTTTGAACTTTATCATACATGTCAATATGAGCATTTTCATTAAACTTTACATGTATTGATTCAATTATTTTTCTAGATACAGGATTATAACACCTATATGCCTTAGAATTAGTAGAATAACCAACAAATATGCATTCAATAGACTTTTGCTCAAATTTATCTAGGTTATCTTTTGTGTTGAGAACAAAACATTTGCAGCCGAAAACTCTTAGATAATCAATCTTTGGTTTTCTATTATTCAACAATTCATAAGGAGTTTTGTTTAATTTCTTTCTAATAGATAGTCGATTAATGATATAAGATGCACAATTTACGGCTTCCGCCCACAAAAATCTTGGAACTTTATTTTCACATAACATTGTTCTAGCAATTTCTTGAATTGTTCTATTTTTCCTTTCAACAACACCATTAAGTTGTGGGGTTCTAGGTGGTGAAAACTCATGTTTAATTCCATTTAATTCACAAAATTTATCACAACTTTATTTTTAAATTCTCCACCACGATCACTCCTAATTCTTTTAACATTTTCTTCATAAAGATTTTCAAGTTGTTTAACAAGTTTCTCAAGTTCTAATGCAGCATCATCTTTATGAGATAAAAATAATGTCCATGTAAATCGTGAATAATCATCAACAATAACACATACATGATAATGACCACCAAGACTTCTTGTTCTACTTGGACCAAACAAGTCAATGTGAAGAAGTTCTAAAATATGACAAGTACTCGCATCATGTTTTGATTTTAATGATTCTTTACATTGTTTTCCTCTAATGCAAGTTTCACATACTTGAAAGTTATGCAAATCTAATTTAGGAAAACCTCTTATTAAGTTCATTTTAGACAATTTTTCAATGGTAGAAATTCCAATATGTCCTAAGCGTCTATGCCACAAATTAACATCAAAATCATACGACATAAAACATTTAATTTTGGCATCTAACATATTGTTAATGGATAACGTATAAACATTTCCATCTCTATCTCCTTTTAACACAGTTTCACCCTTTTTATTTGTAATATCGCAAGAAGTGAGATGAAAAGAGACATCAAAACCATTGTCAATAAATTGTGAAATACTTAATAAATTATAAGAAAGATTACTTACCAACAGCACATTCTCGATTTGAAAATTATTTGGACCACCAACTATGCCTTTTCCAATTACCTTGCCATAAGTATCATCACCAAATGTAACATTTGCTCCATTCTTAATTTCTTTTAACGTGATGAATAATGATGGATTTCCGGTCATGTGTCTTGAACATCCACTATCTAAAAACCATTTGTTCTTCAAATCTTCTTTCTTTATCCTCTTCTTTAATTCTTTATGAATATTGACCTGCAAAGAAGATAAAGTTTAGGTACCCTTTAGATGGGTCCTTAGACGTTAGTAACATCCTTGTTTATATACCCTTTGGGTATCCAAACTTGGATGTACCTTTTTGGCACATACTTGGCATTTTCATGGTTTGAAAAATATAAAGAATTATTATACATTTGACCATGCCATTTAAATGTAGATGAATTGTTTCCATATGAATTTTTCTTTAGCATATAAGAAACATTTTTAGCCCAAGATGAATGATTTCTAGAATAACCATATGAATAACCATGTCTTGTTGATTTCTTTCTATATGAGACATAATTGTTTTTACTTTGTTTAGGCAAATTTGTATACATGTATGCATAATTTCTATATGCAAAATTTTGCCTAGGAACATGTTGTGCAACTCTTGTTTTAGAAGGAGGAGTAGGAAGAATTGGCACATTATTCTTTACAACATAAGGCAATTTAGAAATAGAAGAAACAAAGTTTGTCTTTTTACTTAATTTATCATGTTCTTCTATATATCCTAATCCGGTTTTGTCATTTCCATATTTTTGTGATGCAATTAATGAATCCAACATGTTTGTTCCAGATTTAAATTGTTCCAACGTTTTTTCTAAGTCAAGTTTGCATGCCTTTAACAAGGAAATTTCATTTTCATATTCATTTAGTTTTGATTTTAGCAGGCAATTTTCAGAACTAAGTTTTTGTTCATTATTTTTATGCAAACCTTTTTGGTTTCTAATGAATTAAGAATACTAGATGATTCTTCTTTTGAAGACTCTAATTGAGTCGAAACTTCCAAGTTGGACGTCTTCAACTTGTTGTTTTCCTCAATTAGTTTCTTTTTCTCTTTAGACAGCTTTTTACAATGAGCATGCATTTTCATAAATTCAATATGCATTTCATCAAGAGACATGTCATTTTCAGAATCTAAATCAGAAGAAGATGTTACCTCTTTTGAAACAAAGCATACTTGTGCTTCTTCATCTTCGGATTGCTCGGATTCTGAGTCGGATGAGTCACTCCAAGTACTAGCCTTCATTGCTCTTTTACCTTTCTTTGACTTTGACTCCTTTTGTTTATTCTTTTGAATCTCTTTTGTTTGCTTGTTCTTGTTTGGACAATCATAAGAAATATGTCCCTTTTGTCCACATTCATAGCATTTCAACTCTTTGTTATACCATCTTTCATTATTCTCATTCTTAGAAGAATTATTTCTTTTAAGTTGAGAAGGAGTAAAAGAAGATTGTTTCCTATTTGTACGTTTAAAAAATCTTCTCAATTTTCTCGCTACTAAAATTAAATCATCATCTAACTCACTATCATCATTTTCTTCATCAATGCTCACATGTGAAGATTCGGCAGTTTTAAAAGCAATAGCCTTACCGGACTGTTTTGAAGACTCAGATTTTCTTTGATTCATTTTTGCTTCATATACCTTGAGTGAGCCAATCAATTCATCCATTTTGGTGATGGATTTCATTTCTTCAATCGCAGTAACCTTTGCATCCCATTCAGCAGGCAAGCTTCGAAGGACTTTCTGTACCTTCTCTTTATTTGTAAAAGACTTTCCTAATGACTCAAGAGCATTAAACACATTAGTAAGCCTTAAATCCATAGAAAATATGGATTCGTTTGGCAGCATTTTAAAGCATTCTAATTCAGTCATAAGCATATTTATTTTTGAATCTTTAACATCGCTTGTACCTTCATGCTTTAATTCCAAAGATTCCACATATCATGAGCACTATTGCAATTAGAAACATAACCTGCTTCGGAACTAGTAAGACCATTCAAGAGTAATTGCATAGCTTTAGCATTCATAGACATCTTTTTCTTATCATCACTAGTCCATTCGCTTTTGTATTTTTCTACCTCTTGTGTCACATCATTTACTTTAACAACTTTGGTAGGAATATACGGACCATCCTCAACTATTGACCATAAATCAATATCTATAGCCATCAAGAATAATTTCATTCTCAACTTCCAATGAACAAAGTTATTACCATCAAAAAGAGGAGGGCGTTGAGTAGACATACCTTCTAACTCACCTTTGTGAGGAATTATGGCCATTGTGTGAAAGTAGCTAAGGTACCTTGTTTTTGCTTCGTGTTCTTAGAGTGGTGGAACCTGTCTCTGATACCAATTGCTGGATCGAAATCCCTGCACAAACACCACTAGAGGGGGGGGTGAATAGTGGTTAGCGGAAATTACACTATTTTAAACCCTTTTCAAAACCCCTCAGTTCTGAAATCTGAAACTCAGAAAACAGAAACTGTTTTTGAAAATATTTTTCCTACTTTGAAAACACTTCCAAAAATTATGAAACTTTCCAGGAACACACTTCAAGATGTTTTCTAACTCCTGCAAAAATATCAAGTCAAAATAAAATCTTTAAAACATTCAACTAATCAAAAACTTTTTGTCTACACAGAATTCCAGAACAGAGTTCAGAAAATGACTCAACTTCACAAATTTCTTCCCGTCAATCCCCAAGTCCAAAACCTTTGAAAATTTAACACAATAACCCTTAAGATATGTATAATAATGGGTTGAAACAGTTTTGGAAAATTCGTTTGGGAAGTTAGTCAACCAAGTCACGTTTCTCAACTTTTGCAAATCTGAAAAACAGATTGTAGCAGTTGCAGAACTTTGGACTTTTGATTAACCTAAACTTATCCAAATTGAGTCAAACTTGTTTTAAATGAAAGCTAAGAGACTAAAGTATGTCTCTGCAAAATTTTAGCAATTTTGAAAACCTTTTATTATTCTTTCCAGAATTTATAAAACGTGTTAACAAAACAGAGAATAGAAAACTGAAAGTGTAAAGTACGGAAAGTAAAGAACACCAAGAATTTTATACTGGTTCGGCCAAATGTGCCTACTCCAGTCTTCGAGGACACCTTCCTCGGTATTCACTATCACCAGTGTCACAGAATTACACCTTAGCTCGATCCTTGGGCTTCACACCAACCCTATTCAAGCTATTCACAACACCTTTACAGAATTTCAGCACTATCACACCTCATACACCTTTTCACCTTTTGATTAAGCCTTATAAACTTGGCTTATCAATTACAACAATTCTTTCACAATAAGGTGTATCTAAGCAGCATTACAATACTTCAAATATTTCACCACAAGCTGCACAATAAGAATAGAGAAGAAGAAGAAGATAGCATGAGAGGTGTGTCTTCAACTCTTCACTTCAACCTCTATTTATAGTGTGAGGCATCCCTTGTTGATAAGATTGCCATTTGTCACCTTGAATGTCATCAAACACACTTGTCTTCACACCATTGGTTCTTGTCTTCAAGACTTTGCACACTTGGCACCTTCAAGCAATGTGATTTGTCCATCTATGTCACCAACTTTTTCAGCATTATATGACATGGAAATTTCAGATTTGAAGGAGATAAATGATGAGATAAATGATGAGTAAATCTCTCAAAAGTTAACCAAGTTTGTTCCATCATAATAGCACATGTGGGAGAAGAAATCTCAGCAGAAATTTGAATTCCACTCAGCCATAAAAACGTCCATATGGCCATGTGTGTGCCATGTTGACAACTTTTTGCCACCAAGTATAATCCTTGATTTTTGATTGGTTCTAGCATAATTTCCTTGTACACTTGTCATCACATGAGATAGTCTTCTTGTACACATGTAAATGTATCATTTTGATGAGAAAAATAGAAGTTAATCTCAGCCCTTGAATTCAAAATGAATGGCTAGATTTAAGTAGAAAATAGTCAAAACTATCTCCACCTTTCTCTCCTTGAAAGTTGTAACCATTTACCATGTCAAATGTGACATGAAATTACTGCACAATAATCTGAGAATAAGTCTTATAATGATATCATAAGATGACCATATAGTGTGACAAAATAAATGTCACATAACGAGAAATCCCGAGAATACCGAAATCCAAATATAGCAATAATGATCTTGATGTTGATACTTCAAGAATATCATAAGAAGTCCATAACGATGATAATAATATCCTTGAGAAATAATCATAGTGAAGTCGTCGCGATATGCTCCGAGAATAAAAAGACGATAATTCCCTTGATAGCAATCTTTGAGAAAGATAGGCTTGTCTTGAAATAATTATGACGAATGTCATAGAGATAGTCTTGAGATGATAATATCATGTTACATAGTAACACATTATAGAATATGTGAAGACAATATACCTGCAAGACTTAAAATTCCACTTTTTGCCCTTTTTGGTAAGTCGTATAACTTCCACGGCATATTAGTTACAAGACATAATAATATTCATAAAAAAATCAAATAATAAAATCACCAAAATCATATATGAAGCATTAAGAACATATATGTAAATGAAAACAACTATTTATCACATTTGTAACACATAATAATATTTTTTCATAGATTAAGCGCTTTATGTAGTGCTGCAAGTTGCCATCAGAACTCTCTGTTCAGAATTTCCAAATGAATAAAGCGCTTAGTGTAGCGCGCATAAACTCTCTGATCCCAGTTTTTTTATATAGAATAAAGCGCTTAGTGTAGCGCGCATAAACTTTCTGATCCCAGTTTTTCGTAGAATAAAGCGCTTGGTGTAGCGCGTCAGAACTCTCTGATCTCAGTTATTCAAATGATAAAGCGCTTGGTGTAGCGCGCCAGAACTCTCTGATCCCAGTTTTTTTATTAGATAAAGCGCTTTATGAAGCGTTCAATATTTGAACTAAAGTTTCTGTTTAAACTATCTGAAAGATAAAACGCTTTATGAAGCGCTCAATGTTCTCTGTTCAAACTTTCTCACATGTTTAATATGTTTCATCTTTTTATCATATGTGCGACACTTCCTTAAAATCATAACTTTGAAAATTATCCAAACATATTTTTCAACAAGTATGATATGCTACGCGGAGCGGTCACCAATCTGGTTGGATTACTTTCGTATCTAACTTCGATGCGTAATTGCACCATTTTGTCTCCAAAATACAAACATATTTGAATAGTCAATGATTCTATTTTATCTAAAAAAATGGGTGCAAAAATATTCTTGTTGCTGAGAATATGAAATGTTCTTTGTGGGAGAAATTTAGACGTTTTTAAAGGAAATAGGGATGGACACAATACGGTTCTGACAGAAACGTGATGGTCTATGAACAATGTGGCAGAATACGGTTTTGTCAAAACTGTTTTGTATGCTGCAAGAACCGTGTTGTATCTACGAACAAAGTGACAGAATACAGTTTTGTCGAAATCGTTTTGTATGGTACACTACATTTTTAACCAAAGAATGTACATACACATGTCATTGCTTTCAAAACTTTTGCAGACTACTGTGTATATAGGTTCTCGAAAGGGAGGTCATGGGTTCAATTATTGCCAAAGACAAGAGAGCCATTTTCCAGCAAGTCCATAGTGTGTGAGCTTCCTTGGCCTGTAGACTTGCCTGCAGTGCTGGGGGCTTTTTGTGCAGACTACTGTGTATATGACCAAACTCCAGCTAGCGGGCCGTTGAGTACCTGATTTATATCCCTACACTACCTTTGGGAATGGGTATGGCAGGGACCTTTATTGGTTGGGGTTCAACCTTTCAAAACAACGATAAAAATGTATTTTCGCATTAAAATTACAATCTTATTAGCTTCCCGTCGATAATTAAATATCGTACAAAACGTAAAGTCCGGAAAATGACAAACCGACCAAAATGTGTTTCTTGAAGGCAATCGATAAGCGAGCTAAAGAAAGGTTTAAAATATTTGACAGTGATGATGTCTATGGTAGACACGATAAATATTATTTTAAATTGACAAAATTGACTGCAAAGTCAATCTTGAAGAAATCAACCTCTGCAAAGAGACTATCACGTGGCCTAAAATGAGGGTTAAAATCCCCTCACCACAAATCTCTCACCCAATGCGTCACCGCGTGACACGTGGCAGCAAGGATGGGTACTAATGCTAGGTGGATAGTAAGGCTAGATGCGGGTCATCCTCATCTAGCCTCATCATCCACCTCTGCTGTCACGTGTCGTGTAGTGACACATAGAGTGAGGGAAAAATGGGTGAGTTGATTTCATCCCCAAAATGAACCAAGTGCTGTTAAGTGAGGAGAAGAACCTGTAGGAAAGTTCCAATATGTGGAATATTTATCTATGTCCTTTGGATATTTTGGATCATGAACCAAGTCAAAGGTCTCTTATCAAAAGTATCTATAAAAAGACATTTTTGGTATATTGGTTGAAGCCCAACCAGTAAGGATCTCTGCCACATCCAGTCCTAAAGGTAGTGTAGGGAGGTAAATCAGGTACCCAATAGCTCGCTAGCAGGAGCTTGCTCATTTACACAGTAGTCTGCATAAAGAGCCCCCAGCATTGCAGACAAACATATAGGCCAAGAAACTCCCACACTATGCATTTGCTGGAAAGGGACTTTCTTGCCTTTGGCAAGAATTGAACCCCCTGACCTCCCTTTCGAGAACCCCTGTCCGGAACCAGTTGGGCTATGTCCTAGAGACCATTTTTGGTATATTAGTCTTCTGCATTTGGTAAGGTTAGGAAGAAGTCGGTCCGATTCGTGATCTGATGTACGCAGTCTTATCCTACTTTTTTTTGTGCAAGAAGAAGTTTCTGCGGCTCGCACACGTAACAACAATATCATACAGCAACCAACTTACCCGTTGATCCAAGGTTCGTTTATCTAAAAATATTTATAACGCGTTCATAATTCGTCATGCCATACGTTACTCTTTAGTATTGAAAGGTCGTTGTTTATTCCTAGACAAGAGAGAAACCGAAAGCGGGTTAAAGGTAACATGCAAGTCAAGTTGTCCCGTGTTCACCCTGACCGCTAATGCCAATTTACCGCTCATCCAGTTCAGTTAGAATTTTTGATGGAATAATTTAGTTTGATAAATTTCGTAAACTTGAATTTTTAACAAATCAATCTTAAACATGTTGATTTATATGGTGAATATGCTTGAACATAAAATATATATGAAAATTGTGGTAAAAATTTGGGGTTGAAATCACAAAAGCACCAAAACTGTGAGGTAGCAAATAGGTAGTATTTCCACAACCAAAAAGGTGTAAATCTTCATATAACCTGTACAACCTAATAATTAGCTCCAAATGAAATCAAAAGATAGTCTCCATCAGCTTTCTAAACACTTGTCATAGATGACATAAATAAAACTAAATACGGGAATCCTAGGAAAATCTCTCTAATCTGGAATGAGTCCATAATCGCCGTTCGCTGCACACAGTAACTCGGTTTATCCCTCATTCCATTACTGCATGTTCATAAATTGACTGCCACCAAAATTTTGGTAAGAGTCATTTAGTGACCTGAAGCTCATACCTGAAACTGATGTCCCACCCATTGGTGATGGCGACTTACCACCAGAAGTATCACCGGAAGCAACATCCTTCTTGTTGTCGATAACAAATGTACCAATGATTACCTGCAGGAAGGAATGGTGTAATATAGATTACATGTACCACAATAATGTCTGACATTCCATTGGTCCAGGTGTCTATGATAAAATCGAGAACAGCGAACATGGTAGCAGCAAACATCTTTCATCTATAAGATAGTAAATTAAGGATGCATTTTGATGCTCTCAGACCAATGAAATCCTTTTAAAAAATGTGTACAATGTGTAACAAGGATGACAACTATCATAACTGTCTACATCAAAGGGGGATAATACGAGTACTAGAACTGGTGGTCCATTTGATTTAAGTTTCACAACTGGTAAAATCCAAGCTCCAAAGGTAAATTCTTTGAAATTGATAGTGATGTATTTAGTGTTATAAGAGCAGCTAAACTTAGTGAAGGAAAGAGAAAAGCCCCGTCTTGACAGATAATGAACAAATATGCCCCCCATTAAATGATGTAATGAGGCCAAGTTTTCTAATTGGCCCTTATTGAAGCAAGATTGGGGTACCTGAATCGGCCCAGCAGCCGTGAGGGGTCCACCAACTCCACCTCCGATAATTTGGCCATCATGGCTAGCAAGACAAACACTTAATCCTCCAGTTCGGCCCCCATGCTCAGTGCGTATGTAAGATCCAGAAAGAGAAAGGATTTCAAATCGTCCCTGTCATATAAAGTACGCGAAGTGTCAAATATAGCAGGCTACAAAAGGGAACCAGCGAGCAACAAGTGACATCCTCATGTATTGATAATCTCACATCCTGCTATAACAATATCACAAGTATGGTTTCTAAGCCAAGGACACACTAGATTCAACAACTGAGAGGATATTTATTTATTAACCAATTTCTACTTCTTTCAGCGTCAGGAGAAGTCAAACTAACATTCTTCCCAAATTCATGATCACCAGAGATGCAGTAACTGCCCCCCGCCCCAACCATCCATTTTTTGTTACCATCCTCCCCACCCACACCCCACACACAACCACCACCACCCCCACCCCGCTCCAACCCCCAAAAAAGAAAAGAAAACCGGAAACAAAAACAAAAACTCAACTTAAAAAAAAAGTCCCAAACCAAAGAGTGGAAGCAATACAAAGTTTACAAATTTTCTACCTCATAAGTAACACTTCCTCCGGAAGTTGCTGGTTGACGCAGAGATGCATTAGCTACTGAACCAGATGCTGAGATGATACAGATTTCTGCCTTGTTTTGTTGCATGAAAAACATGATTTTCTGACCTAAATCCTGTTAAAGACAATAAAAAAACTTACAAAAAAAAAAATAAAGACAATAAAATACAAAAACAGGTGTTAAAGCTGCAGAGGTTGTTACTGTCACAGAGCTACATCAACAGTCAAACTCCACCCCCCCCCCCCCTCTTTTTTTTTCCCTTCCGCCCCAATGAAAAAGGCATCCTCGCTGTGACAAAACATAAGCCAGGCACATGATACAACAATGGACACAATTTACATAAATTTCAAATCCATGTTAAGCTTGCAAGATCAAATTTGATATAACGAGTAATAATCTTTCAGATCTGCAGCGTGTCTCACTGGCTTATATTTTAAGCTTGCAAGATCAAATTTGATATAACGAGTAATAATCCTTCAGATCTGCAGCGTGTCTCACTGGCTAATATTCCTTCCAACCGACTCCACTGTGTTTCCCATGTGAGAAATCTTAATACATGAGATTCAGTCAACAGAATGACAAAATAAGACGCTTGAAACACAAATAACAGGTAACCTAAATTTGGGATTATCATCATTTGTCAACCAAAGCTTAGAACCACTTATATGAGTTTATATTTTCCTGCTTTTCCATCACGGATATGGTATTGCAGCCATACAGTCCATTTATATCCACAAATTTTATAACTACTATTAAAAGCAGAGCAGGCATCAAAGGGACGACACAAATCTTGCATGGAGGCTCAAAGATATACAGCCATATATACTATCATGACATAGAAGAAATTATATCCTGCATAATAATATCCCAATAGAATGTTCAGACAGAGCATACTTCTCCAGCAGCCACGTTTATAACATGAGGTTTGAATTTGTCACCAGTGGTGCCTCCTGGATTACAGAAGAAAGGAAGCAACCATCAGAATAATCAGTCAAGTAAGACCTGCTTATCTAAGGAAGGATGAAGAATAACCAGCAGAAGAAGAGACGACACAACTATAATACCAACAAATAACAGATGCCCAAAAAGAATTCTAGAAACTTAACAGGCCTCATAAAAATCATCACCACGACCATATTCCACAGCCTGGAGCAGTACACAGTGTTTCAAGCTCCATTCTGGAGATGTGGCCATAATATGAACGAGCATCAAAGTTAATATATTAAGAAGGGGGGGGGGGGGTCCCAACAAGTAAAGATCTGGAAGAGCCTAGGACATGTAAAATTTCCCAAACTCTAGTCATGAATTATATTCTTGCCAAGCTAAGAATATGGTAAACTACAAGATGAGGATAAAAACAGACCACAATTCTTACTGTGTGCTACCTGAACCAACAAGCAATAAATACCATACCATACTTTAGGTACCAAAGTAAAGAAAAGGACTAGAACCTAGGGGTGAGAAGCAAATTACATTGCTCCACTGCTTGTAGACTTAATATCAAAAACATTAATCCTTAAACATCCAGAGTATAAAATTCATTTTTTTTCGCTTTTCCAAATACGACAATGAGAATTTGATTTACAAAGAAGTATTCATTACCCATGTTATTATTAATCAGTGAATCCTTTCAGTATAAAATGTTCATGTCAATACGTTGATGAAGAAAGCAAGGAAAAACATGAAGAAATTCCTTTCATTCTGCAAGACTGACAGAAATATAATACAGTAAGTTTCACAAATTTAAAGACAAGAGATAAGCTTTTGTTTTTCTTTTTCTTTTTTTTTCCCTTTTCTTGACGAGGTATGAGAGTGAAGATGCAAATGAGGGTGCACCAAGAAGGCAAAAAGATACTTTTATGCCCTTTCTGGTGGGTTAAAAAGAACATTCCAATTACATACAAAGGGAAAAAGAAATTCCAATACGTTTAAACAGGATTCCAAAATATTTTCATCGCGAAGTCATAAAAAAATAACCAAATGCAAGAATAAAAGGTTTACAATCTTAACAATTAAATTCACATACACTGCACCCTTTCATGAATTGTACTAACCAAATGGAACCCAAGGGAAACGCAAGAAATATGGAGCTAAGACGTGCCTGTCAGTGCAAGCCCACTCGTCCCAGCTACATCCTGATCTTGATTTTCATAATTTAACTTCTTTCAGTTTGACACGAAACAAATACCAAAAAGTACTTGTCATATATTTGGTAAGAAGTCCACATGTACAGAACTAGATCCATCCATGTTAACCAATGAGATAAAACTACAATACACGTATGAGACATTCTCACTTCCCTCATTAACTATCGGGATACAAAATCTCTTACCGAAGTGAAGTAGCAAATCTGATTAAGGTACTAGAGAAAAGTAGAATTGGGCAAAAATTAAGTGCCTGGCTACTAGAAAAGAGCACACCTAAAATATAAAAAAGCAAAATTCTTAGCAATCAGTTCTTCACAAATTTGACCACATAAAATCATTATTAACATCTAATTGACTAGCTATCTCCAGATAACATATGTTATGAGATAAAATAATATATAAATTGTCTCCAGAAACAGAGAAATCAGAAACACAGTGCAAAGCATTTTGCACAAACATACATGCAAAAGAAGTTCTAATAAATTATGTACTGTTACCAACTTTATAAGCTTCTTGTACAACAAAAAAATGATATTTTAAAATTTAAGAACAGAGCAGTTTCCTACTTTGATCTTCAAGGACAATTTTCAGCAACTTGGTATTCATCCAGCCCTGAAATTGATTTTACAGTTTTTGCACAAACATATCATTCCCACATATACTCTTCTCAACACCTCTGGCTACAACTTCCACCAACGAAAGGCACCCTAAATGAGGAAGAACTCAACACAACCGATTAGTTTGCTTATTTGAAATATAGAGCTATAAGCCTGCCTAATGAAACTCCTATACCAATAAAAAGATCCAACAGAATCATACACAGGTATATCATGAATTTGTTTTAGATATTATATTATTTTATATCATATAAAAGAGCATTAATTCGATTGCATTAAGATCACATCTCCCTACTAGAATATTAACCAGTTGAACTTTATTCTGGAGTCACCTTGGATTAATTCATCCCCAAAATTTTCATGTTTAATTGGGCATAGAATGTTCCGAATTGTGGTCCATATCTGGAGGGTATAATGTTGCCTTGCGTTGGTATAGTTGTATATGCCATTTATTTTATATTCTCATTGGTGGCATACAATAAGAAATTATTCCCTTTGATAACGAATAGTATATACGTAAGACAGATCGACCAGATAGAACCTTACATCCAGCAATTGTATTAATATTCTGTTTTTTTTTCTTATGGCCTGCCACAAATTTGCCACCAATACACATTACAAACTCATCAAACCTATAAAAATTTTCTTAGTTCTAACATGCATAATCCACAACCAAAGGGGGAAAAAAAGATTCTTTTAGGGCTAGAAGCAAAATAAATAAACAAAACCAATAAGAATAGACGATTGACAGCAAAATGTAATAAATTTAATATACAATTGACAGAAGAACAAAAAAGGACAAACATTCCGCTGTAGCACTGGTTTAAAAAAATAGATAGAAGCATCATAACAGTTTACCCTGGGCGGCTAACTGAAAACTCCTTGCGGAAGACGACGAACCGGTGGCAGCTATCCCACCGCTAAAACCCTGCCCTCTTTTCTTTGGCGGAGAAGCCAGATTCGAAGCCGAAGCAAGCCGCTTGGCAGCCGCGGCTTCTTCCAGCGTCGCATACTTCCTAGGCCTTCCTCTCTTCCTCTTCCCAGACTCCATTCCAGCCGACACCGCCGGAGGAACCGAATTCGAGTATGCCATCGGCGAAGAAGTAGCCGAAGCGGTTGCAGTAGGATTAGGAATAGGAGCATGAGTATTGGTGTTTGGAACCAGTCCATTAGTCGGAGAAGCGTTTAGAACATTGGCGGAGGTGGCGGCCGGAGCGGCGGGAAGCGGTGGCGGAAGTGCTTGTTGTTGAAAGTAAGAATTCAGTCCACCGCTTTCATTAGGGTCCATTGGGGACGAAGATGAAGAGATTAGTGTGTGTGTGAAAATTATTTTTTTTTAGATTTGTGCATTTTTTTTCTTTTTAGGAATTTTCCTAAAAGAAAAAAAGAGGTTGAAATTGCTTTTCTTTTTGCTTTTGGGTTTTCAGTTTCTTATATAATATATGGATAAAAAGTTGTGACTTTTGAGATTTTCTAGATGATTTGACACATCATAGAATTTGGATACGACTAGTTATCTCAGCCGTTGGATTTGGATATATCCTTTCGATACTTTTTCATAAAAGAATATGTCGACTACGATAATTATGAAAAAAGATAGACTTGAATTCCTGGCATTTAAAGATTTTACTTTATCGATATTATTGCAAATATCAAATATATCATTAAAACTGGAACTTATTTAATTAAGGTGGGGGGAGATCGAAGACGTATAGTAAAATGCAGTTACGCATCTAGGTATGCGTGGTGTGGGCGTATTACTGATGTTGCAGCTAGAGTTGTAAAAGAGTCAAACGAGCCGATCATCGTGTTATTCAAACTCGGTTCATTTAACTTAGCGAACGAGTCGAGCTTGTTCGTTTATTTAAACAAACATTTTTAATTGTTCAAGCTCTGTTCGCTTAACTCACGAACAACATTAACGAACCAAACACCTTAAACAAACGGTGTCGTTACCTAGTTCAAACTAAAAAAAGTAGTTTAGGCTCGGTTTATTAACGCTTTAGCCGAGCCAAGCTCGAGCCATATGAGCCGAACATACCGAATGGCTCGGATCGTTTACAGGCCTAGCCGCGGCTAGTAATGGCTTGTCATTGTATCCGGTCTAATAAGAAATAGAGGATTGCTGGTTCGGTTTGCAGCATGCATCTTGTGTAGACTCGGACACATGTCTTACCAACCTAACAGACCACTGAATATTTGATTTGATTTAGCTCTATAGAACAAAGGCGGTGGGGCAAGGGTCTGGGTATGGCCTATTGTGTTTAGAATAATTGTAGCAGGTGTGCACGTATGGATTTTGTTTAAGGATAGATATAAAATAATTAGAAGATTCTATAAGAAACCCAAATATGAATAGAAACTAGTATAAACATTATAAGAACTTTACATGATACACTCAAAAAAATAAATAGATTTGTGGATTTTTTTCTTTTTAGGAATTTTCCTAAAAGAAAAAAAGAGGATGAAATTGCTTTTCCTTTTTTTCCTTTTGGGTTTTCAGTTTCTTATATAATATATGGATAAAAATTTGTAACTTTTGATTTTCTAGATCATTTAATTTGTTCACATCATAGGATTTGAATACGAGATTACAGTTATCTCAGCCGTTGGATTTGGATAAATCCTTTCTACACTTTTTTATAAAAGGATATGTCCAGTACGATAATTATTAAAAAATAGACTTGAATTTCGGGCATTTAAAGATTTTAGTTTATCGATATTATTGCAAATATCAAATATATCATTAAAAATGGAACTTATGTAATTAAGGTGGGGGTATTGAAAACGTATAGTAAAATGCAGGTTCGAACATGGATATACGCTGGATGTATTACTGCTGCCGCGGCCAGTAATGGCTTGTCATTGTAGCCATTGTATCCGGTCTAATAGAGAGTAGATGATTGTTGTTCCGATTTACAGTATGCACCTTGTGTAGACCCAGATTTGGGCTCATGCCTTACCAACCTAGAAGACCGCTGAATACAAATTACAGTATGCACCTTGTGTAGACCCAGATTTGGGCTCATGCCTTACCAACCTAGAAGACCGCTGAATACTTGATTTGTATCATCCACACAGTTCTATATTACAAGGACAGCGAGGGCCAAGGATTGGGTATGGGTTCATATCAGAGGAAGCAATTTGTGAGGCCAAAAATGAGGCATTCAATCAGCTGCCGATACGTGGCTCCTATTGGGCAGTGTTAAAAACAAATTTAAACATGCATCTCTTGCCACGTAATCAGCTGCTTCATTTTTTACCTCACAAAATGCCGCTTCTGATCTAAACCGACTGGATATGACCTATTGTGTTTAGAATAATTGGAGCAGGTGCGAACGTATGCGTAGATTTTGTTTAAGGATAGATATAAAATAATTAGAAGATTCTATAATAAACCCAAATATGACTAGAAACTAGTATAAACATTATAAAACTTTACATGATACACTCAAAAATAAATATTGAGTCACATAAGCAACTTATATACTCTATAACAACTTTAAAAATGATTGTAGTACACAATAATTTTTGTCATAAAAAAATTACTAGTCTTACAATTCTTAAGATTTTAACGTTGAAGTTGGTCCTCAATTTTTGCTTTAATTGACCTCCCAAGATTAGTTATGAGAAATGATATTAATTGTAAGCATAGGCATAATTTGAATCGTTTCAACCTATAATTTCTATAATCGCGTTTATAAAGCTTAACCGGAATCGTAATTAAGTCCTTTCAACTATAGCAATTTATTCATTTTGATTTAACAGAAAATATTTAATTTGATATTCAAAAATATGAAACGTGATTTTTATTATTAATATCGAGAACCTGTTAGATTCAAATGCGGGGTTATATTAGCCTGAATACCGTCTTTGGATACCATGTATTTCGGATGAGATCACAGCAGACAAAAAATGAGGCAAAAATGAGGCCTCCTATCATAACCCGGCACGTCTTAAAAAAATTCATTTACTAAAATTTTTTTTCTATCCCTTAATAATTTTAACACCTGGCGGGTTATGATAGGAGGCCTCATTTTTTGCCTCATTTTTTGCCTGGTGTGATCTCATGCCCATGTATTTTAAGGATGGACTATTGTCCTCTCCTTATAAAGAAAGAAGAAACTAAAACTTGTTATAAACTTGAACAAGAATATAAAGAGAACAATAAGAAGATTGTATAATATATCTTTTCAAAGGTGTATCAAATCTCACAAGAAATTGTCATATTTATAGGACATGGAAAATGTAACATCTTCTTAGGATTAATACCCACTAACACCATGATCCTTAGTGGGTGTTAATAGCCTTAGTGGGTTTGGACATCCACTATCCCCACTAACACACATAATAATTCACAATAATCCCCCTTGTATGTCCAAATTTTATAGAATATGCCTCGTTAAAACCTTGCCAAGAAAAACCCAGTGGGATAAAAAACTTGGTCGAAGGAAAAAGAGTATACATTCCTAAAATTGGTAAGTGTAATATACTGCCTTGTTAAAACCTCTGTGGGATAAAAACTTGGACGAAGGAAAAAGAGTACAGTATGTATAGTAATCACACTCCCCTGATGCTGACAAGAGGTCTTTGAGTTGACGCATTCCAATGCTGTGGACCATCTTTCTAAATGTAGTTGTTGGTAGTGCTTTGGTGAACAAATCAGCAAAATTCTTGTTTTATTGTAACATTTAGCTGTTCAGTTTCAGATTTTCCCTATATGCATTCTGGTATTTCATACTGCTGCATCCTTAGACTTATTGATTACATAAAGTGAATCTGCTGAAGGAAAATTAAACTTTCCTTTCTGTTTTGGTATCGATATGTCTAATGATATGTCTCTTATGCATAGGATTTTTTTGATATGGATGAAGATACACACAGTAATGGGCCTACTGCCGAGTCTTCTTTCGAGGAGAGAGTCTCAAACGAGGCACTCAGAGCTGAATCAACCCCTGCTTCTGCTGGAAAACTGATTTCGGATAAAATTTCTGCTTCGTTTGAAACAAGAAGGGAAGTTAAGGAGCCTGAAACTGTAATGAATAATGCTTCTGCCAGTGTTTGTGGTGATGGGACTGATTTTGCGTTCCATACTCCACCCTTGCCTGGGAAAAATTTGCAATCCGCAGTTCATCCTCCATCCCCATCACTTGAGAAACCAAAAGATGTTGAGAATTCTTTGGCTTCATTTTCAGAAGTTTCGCCTCCGAAATCGAGTTCTTGGATGCAGCCAAAACCGTTAAGTTCAATCAGGTTTGTGACCTGATCTTTCAGTTTCCACCCCCTCCCTCCCATTCTCAATCCTTTCTAAGAAACTCCAAGCTCCTACTTTATTTAAGTGACATAGCGAGTTCTTGTATAAATGGCTGTGTTTGCTTACATCTTTCGTTTTTCTTTTTCCTTTTCTTGGGGGATAACTTATTTAGTCATAACATTTAATTGTAATTGCTCTGGATAAAGTTTGTCCAAGCCTGTTGAGGGTGCTATCCTTTTTTATAGGTCTGACGGTGCCACCAGCTTTTCTTCTCAAGTACCTGGATCTGGTGAACAAAAGGACAACATGTCGCAGGAAGATGTCAGGGAAAAGGAAAATCCTGAGACTAAAAATTCAGTTGAAGTCAGTTCAAATATATTCAGCAGCATGTCCTCTTCCTTTCTTCCCATACCTTCAAAGATCAATGATGGCCCATTGTCTTCGAACCCTTCTAAGAGCTTATTATTGCCTTTTGTGTCTTCTACTGGATCCGGAAATCAAGCAAGCAGCAATGCCTCTTCTGGTATTGCTGCTGCAAGTACCACTGCTTTTGCGTCGACCACAGTAGCCGCACCTCTCTCTGCTACTTCCAGTAGCCTGACCTGGCCTGCATCACATACTTCAGCGGCGTTGATTCTGCTCCTAATGCAGAAATATCAGTTATTAAAAGCGAGGTGGATAAGGGAAACGTTGTTCCTGTTGCTTTCACACCACCTGCTGGCAGCATGTATGCTACATCAGCAAGTATTGGAGGGAGTCTGTTTGGCCTTGGTTCACATAATGAGTTTTCTAAGGGTAAACCTCAGTCTCAGGATACTGGCCGCGAGTCCATGTTGAATGGACAGTCCGCTGAAGTTGGGTCTGGAGCTGCATCTGTTTCATCGAACATTCCCTTTCAGTTTGGTGCATCCACTTCATTTTCCACTGGAGGTTCTGCAGTTGCCTCTTCCTCGCCCAATGCTGCCCTATTTAGTTCTTCAGTGCCATCAACAAACTTATTTGGCTTTGGCTCTAGCTTTGGTGGCAGCTCTTCGACTTTAAAACCTGAATTGAAGTCATTTACTACTGGCCGTGGTTCATCTTCCGGCATAATGAGTTCCAGTTCAACTGTTCCAACTGTTGCTTCAGGAGTCAATGCAGTCAGCTCTAGCAGTGGCAGTGATCTTAACATTTTCATGTTGGGATTAATTCGAGATATGTGTGATGCGCAGCACGTTGATAAGGTTTCTACGAATTAATCATAAGGTGGACGTCATGTATGATAATATTATATGTCACATATGTCACGTAATAATACTAATTATTACGTAAAACATCCACACGTTAAGTGATCATCGGGTATGTTCGTGGATGTATAGTGTGGTCTAAATGGAAACCCCGAATATGTAGACAGTCATATGGTCAGAGACCGCGATGGATGAGCTCAAAGTGCAACGACCATAAACTTACGACATCTGGTCCCCGAGGGGCGACAACCCACGTGTGGCTTGTAAATAATTATTGGTACAATAATTAAATATTGGATAATATTTAATGGGAAGATAAGGTTGAGTTTTAAATTTAAGATTAAATTTAAAACCTTATACATATCAGATCCTTCCCATCCCCTCTATATGAAGAACGCTTCATCTCCTCATATCGTAAGAGGCAAAAATCGGTTACAGAGAAGCAAAAGGGAGGGTGTGCCAAATTTTCTATAAAGTCCACACTGCCTAACCTCTCCATCGGGTAAAGCAGTGAATTGTTGATTCCGGTTCAAGGGGTATATCAACAATTGGTGGGAGGTCGTGAATCCTTGGATCACGCCAGATTCTTCATCAGCCGGAGCAGTTGCAGTGTACGTGTTCAGATTAACAACAGCAATGGAGCAAGATATACTTTTCCGCATTTTGTTACTTTGTCCATTGATTCGATTAAACGGTCCTACTCAGGGATTTATTAAATTAAATCCAACAAGTGGTATCAGAGCAGGCCTAATCGAATCATGTTGTTTATCTGTTCATGTTCGTAAAACACAAGTTTTTTGGGGCAAAACGTTTTTTTTTCCGGAATAATTTTGGTTAAGAAAAGTTTCTGTTTTCACGTAGTATATATACTTTGGCCTCAGATAAAATCAAAACTGGTTCTGGTCAAGTGGCCAGCGCCATTGTCACCGATTGGAAGGTCGCAGTTTCAATCCCTGCTCCTAAATTTTCGGATACAATTTTTGTATATCAGGAATTCTGTCAGATTTAATACATGATTAAAACCTCCTTCAGTACACCACAAAAGGCTGCTGGCCTAGTGGTCAGCGCTTGAGTCAGAAAGAAAGAAGTCACGAGTTCGGTCCTTCTCGAGCTGAAATATCGGATGTTTTTGATTTTCTGGAATTCTGCCTTTTTTTTAATATATTTTTATAACTGCTCCCTTGAAGTACCAAAAGGCCATTTGGCCTAGTGGGAGCAGCGGCTGGCAAAAGGGCAGGGGTCTCAGGTTCGGTTCTGGCTCCTAAAATTAAGGAGCAATTTTTGCTCCAGTACTGGAGCATTCTAGCAGCGGGTCTAGGCCTCGGATCCGGGTTTGACCCGGTCCAGCCCTGCAGCAAAACAGGGCATCGGCCCAAATTGCAATTTAAAAAAAAAAGGTTTCAGGCTTTCAGATTTGGTCCCAATTCGGTTCAGGAAAGGGCTTCGGCCCAATACAGATTCCAAATAAAAAAAAGGGCAAAATCCGGAAATCAGAACAGGCCGGGCGGGTTCTGACCCGGCCCGACCCGGCCCCAGCCCCTTTATTTAGTTTTTTAATTTCAGTTTGTTGTTTATGTGTATATTATTATTATTTTGGATAAAGTAAATAATAATAATTTCTTATTATTATTATTCAAAGTTTATTTTAAGGAAAATAGTAGTAATAACAAATTGTTGTTATTATTATTTTAAAGTCTCCTTTTAAAGAATAATAATAATGATGATAATTTGATTATTATTGTTATTATTATTAAAGAAAAATAGTAATAATAAATTATTATTATTATTATTATTTTAAATTTCTTTTAAAGGAAAATAAAGTAAATAATAATGATAATAAATTCTTTTATTATTGTTATTATTTAAAGATGGTTAAGGAAAATAGTAATAATAATAATAAATTCTTGTTATTATTATTATTATTTTAAAGAAATCCAAAATAATAATAATCAAGTGTTAAGTTTAATTTCCGGTTATTGCATTATTATGTTTATATGCATGAAGTTATTTATTTATTTATTTATTTATGCCTTATGTTTATGCATGTTAATAAATAAATAAAATAAAGTTAAGGAACTTAACCCAATAAGGATCTGAATCTTGCTTGACCCGGTTTGACCGAGTTTCAACCAAGTTAATTCGATGGGCTAAGTTGACTGAATTGACCAACGCTTATCAATCAATGCAGTTTATACTCGTGATAAATGACTCATTGAGTTGTGATAAAAACACCGTACACATAGTTTTGTTTAAGAAAACCGGTACTTAAGCGAGACCATTGTGACTCCACCGGTGGCCTGGAAATTATGTGGAATGGTAATACACCCTTATGGCAAGTGGGTATTACTGAATCGGTTCCCTTCACACTCAATGTGACCCATCATAAGGTTATATCACTTGTTAAATTGATTGATAAAGATATTGTTTTCTTATACTGTAAGGAGAACTGAGCTTGGTTCAAGGTGGTTCTTATTTGAGCCGTAAAGGGAATCAAGCTAGTTCGAATTGGTTTAAGTAAAACAAAACGGATGTAGGTGTTAAGTATGCACGGTCGTGCAAAAGGGTCAGTCAGGAAACTGCGGATCATTTAGAACCATAAAGTTACGCGACTTAGCAAATGTAGGGCTTTAATATGATCCGCTTAAAGTGCGGCAATCATATCATCGCCACTATATTTGTCATGATCGTAAAGGGCATGTATGTGTTGGAGGCAATCATTGACCGGCCCAAAGGAAGGTGTGATTGTCGAAGACACATATGAGCATGGTAGTGGACCCAAATAGGGCCGGCGGCGAAGCTTTAAAAGCGTAGGTTAACTCATCGGCCCAAAGGAAGGCGGTTAATCTGTGCTTGGAGAGCCGTCATATTGACCACTACACCCAATTGTTGGAAGGTATTGGGATGACTCCAAAGAGCCCCAATATTGGAAGACATTTGGTAGATGGAATCGGAGTTCTATTTTGATATTTGTTTTTATGCAGTTTAAAGATTACACGTGTTGTGTATTTAAGTCCGTTTCTTGTTTGCTTTTCAGCAATAATGTCTAACATTAAGGATATTCCTACAATGAACGGTTCAAACTATAAGCAATGGAAAGATCAATTTGAGATCTTTCTGGGGATTGCTGATCTAGACAATGCGTTACAGATAGATCGTCCAGCTGTGCTAACAGACGAAAGTACCAGTGAGGAAAAATCTCACATGGCACGCTGGCTACGATCAAATCGCATGTGTCTTATAATCATGCAAAAGACTATCCCCAAATGCTTCAGGGGACACATTTCTGAGTCCACGACGGCTAAGGAATTTTTAGCCGATCTCGAGCAAAGATATGTAAAGAATGAGAAAGCCGAGGTAGGCAATCTCTTAAAGAAACTTTGCTCGAAACAGTACCGTGGAATCGACAGCATAAGGGTGCATAAAGTTATGAATGCTGTCGCCACCAATTTCGGTGGTAAGAAACGCAAAGCTGCGGAAATAGTTACTGTGCAAAAGGTAAGTCAAAAAGAAAAGGGGGTGCCTACTACTGACACACTCAAAAGCATGACTTGTTTCTTTTGCAATAAGGAAGGACATTTAAAGAAGAATTGTACCGGTTATATATCTTGTCTCAAGAAAAAGGGTACATTCTTAGTTTGTTCTGAAGTCAATTTTGTTTCGGATATAGCCACTTGGTGGGTCGATACGGGAGCCACGACTCACTTTTCTGTGACTATGCAAGGTTGCCTAAGCCATAGAAAACCAAGAGACGATGAAAGATATGTCTATTGGGGAAATGGCAGCGGCATAAAGGTCGAAGCCATCGGGCATTTCATATTGCTGTTGACATCCGGTTTCTATCTAGATTTGCATGACACTTTTGTAGTGCCATCGTTTAAACGAAATCTTATTTCGTTTTATCGATTGGATAAAAGTGGTTATTACGGTTATTTTGGAAATGGAAATTTCCAACTTTATCATGCTTCTAGATTGATTGGTCACGGTATAATGTCCGAAATTGATAAACTTTATTCAATAAATGTTGCTTCAAATCAGGAAACCTTGCATGTTGTAACGCGAAACGTTAAAGCAAAATTAACTCATGAGAATTCAGGATCACTTTGGCATCGACGTTTAGGACACGTGTCCAAAAACAGAATAGAACGTATTGTCAAAACAGAAATTCTCAATCCCTTAGACTTAACCGACTTAGAGTCGTGTGTATTTTGTATTAAAGGAAAACAAACTAAAGTCTGAAGATATGAAGCAAATTGTGCAAATAGTCCATTAGAGTTGATTCATACCGATATTAGTGGCCCATTTCATCCGGTTACTCGAAATGGCCACTCTTATTTTATCACCTTTATTGACGACTATTCGCGATATGGCTACGTATTCTTGATTAATGAAAAAGCGCAAGCAATAGACATGTTCAAATCCTTTAAAGCTAAAGTTGAGTTACAACTCAACAAAAGGATTAAAGCCGTCAGATCAGACCGTGGGGGTGAATACTATGGTCGATATGATGGATCAGGAGAACAGTGTCCAGGACCATTTGCTAAATACCTAGAGGAGAACGGAATCGTCCCTCAGTACACCATGCCTGGGTCACCAAGCATGAACGGTGTAGCTGAAAGACAAAACCGTACACTTATGGATATGGTGCGTAGTATGATGAGTCAAACTACCCTACCATTATTCCTCTGGGGAGAAGCGCTTAAAACCGCAGCTTACATCCTCAACCGAGTACCAACTAAAGCAACAATAAGGACCCCTTATGAGTTGTGGACTAAGCGTAAGCCTAGCCTTAACCACATAAGGGTTTGTGGCTGTCCAGCAGAGTCAAAGCCTTACAGACCAAATGAAAGAAAACTGGACACCAAAACAGTTAGTTGCTATTTCGTTGATTACTCGGAAAGGTCACGAGGGTATAAATTCTACAATCCCACAAGTAAAGTGTTTTTCGAGACAAATTCAGTAAAGTTCTTTGAGGATACTTTGGTTCCGGGGGGAATGATTTGAATCAGCAGATCATCGAATTAGATGAGGCACACTCAGATGCGACAAAATTGCGAATCGAACCATCTTTTGGGGAGATAGCATCAGCGATACCCGCACCTGAGGTACCTCATCCCAGTAGTGACGCTCCACAGGAACAAGTTCATGTTCTTGAGGAAGTTACTGAAGAACCTGATGAATTGTCGGCTGATACCCATACCTAGCGACTATGTGGTGTATCTCCAAGAACACGAATTCGATATTGGTATGTTGGACGATGATCCCGAAAACGTCCAGCAAGCATTGCAATGTCGAAATGCAGAAAAGTGGATAAAGGCCATGGAAGAAGAAATAAAGTCTATGCACGACAACAAGGTATGGAATGTCGTCTCGTTGCATAAAGGTTCGAAACCCGTTGGTTGCAAATGGATATTTAAAACCAAACGGGATTCAAAAGGCAATGTAGAACGATATAAGGCTCGACTTGTTGCTAAAGGGTTTACCCAAAAAGAGGGCATAGACTATACGGAAACCTTCTCTCCAGTATCTACGAAGGATTCCTTCCGGATAATCATGGCTTTAGTGGCACACTTGGATCTTGAGCTACATCAGATGGATGTTAAGACTGCGTTTCTAAACGGAGAACTCGACGAAACCATTTACATGGTTCAACCGCCTCAATTCGATGTGGGAGATCCAAAAGGCATGGTTTGTCGACTAAAGAAATCCATCTATGGGCTCAAGCAAGCGTCTCGACAGTGGTACTTCAAATTCGCCAAAGTGGTTGTCTCCTTCGGTTTTGAGGCAAACCAAATTGACGAATGCGTGTATCACAAGTTCAGTGGGAGCAAGTTCATATTCATGATCTTGTACGTAGATGATATACTGCTTGCAACAAACGATGTAAACATGTTGAGCGACACCAAAGCCTTTCTGAGAAAGCATTTCGAGATGAAAGACCTTGGTGAAGCCTCATATGTGTTGGGACTTGAGATACGGAGGAATCGTACCCAAGTTATCTTATGTCTCTCACAACAGGCATACATTGAAAAGGTGTTGAAGCGGTATAGCATGGATAAGTGTAAACCACTTAATACCCCTGTGACAAGAGGAGACAAGTTTAGTCTGAAATAATGTCCCAAAACAGAGTTTGAATGTTCGAAAATGAGGAATACTCCCTATGCTTCGGTAGTAGGGAGTATAATGTATGCCCAAGTATGTACACGACCAGACTTGGCATTCATTACGGGAATGTTAGGCACATACCTCTCTGATCCGAGCAAGGATCACTGAACCGCAGAAAAGAGGGTGCTGAGATATTTACAAGAAACGAAACAACACGTACTGACGTATCGGAGATCTGATAAGTTAGAGATCACTAAATATACAGATTCCGATTTTGCTGGATGCTATGATAGGATGAAATCGACCGCAGGCTATGTGTTTACCCTAGCCGGAGGTGCGATCTCATAGAAAAGCACGAAACAAACCTTATTGGCGTCCTCCACTATGGAGACGAAATTCGTAGCTTACTTTCACGCATCCAATCAGGCAATATGGCTTCGCAATTTTGTCACAGGGCTGCGGGTATTGGAGACTATCTCATCTCCAATGAGGATTTACTGTGACAGTAAAGCTGCGGAGCTATATTCAAATAACAACCGGAGTTCGTCTAAAGCGAAATACATAGAGATGAAGTATCTGGTTGTTAAAGAAAGAATTCAGAGTGGTTTGATCAGTATTGAGCATATCAGTACAGACTCTATGGTGGCCGACCCTTTGACTAAGGCCGTGGAACCGATAGTGTTTCACAAGCATGTTAGCCGTATGGGTCTTAGTCCAGTTGAGAATGTTTTATCCTAGTGGGAGTCTGTGAGGTTTTTCTTGTGTTCAATAAAGTTGTTTATTTCAGACATACAGTATAATGTACATTCCGGTTATATTAAAGTTTTTCTGCAGAAGTAATGTACATTAAGCAGTTACGGCATACATTCTGAATTCTATTGATCTCGCTAAAGAGGGCCAAGTTGGAATTAGATATGTATGATCACCTAGCATATTAATTCCACACTATATATCCATTTCAGTATCCATGTCATTCAGTAGAGTGTTAGTATCATGATTTAAGAGAGACTAGTCACTAATTCAATGTGGCGACGTGCGGCTTAAGTCTTTTGCTAACATTTGCTGATGGACCGGAAAAGGAAAGACACACTAAAGGACATACGGTATATGAGCTCAAAAGGGTGACATATAATCTTTAAGATATATACATAGTCCAAGTGGGAGATTATTGGGATTAATTCGAGATATGTGTGATGCGCAGCACGTTGATAAGGTTTATACGAATTAATCATAAGGTGGACGTTATGTATGATAATATTATATATCACATATGTCACGTAATAATACTAATTATTACGTAAAACATTCACACGTTAAGTGATCATTGGGTATGTTCGTGGATGTATAGTGTGGTCTAAATGGAAACCCCGAATATGTAGACAGTCATATGGTCAGAGACCGCGATGGATGGGCTCAAAGTGCAACGACCATAAAGTTACGACATCTGGTCCCCGAGGGGCGACAACCCACGTGTGGCTTGTAGATAATTATTGGTACAATAATTAAATATTGGATAATATTTAATGGGAAGATAAGGTTGAGTTTTAAATTTAAGATTAAATTTAAAACCTTATACATATCAGATCCTTCCCATCCCCTCTATATGAAGAACGCTTCATCTCCTCATATCGTAAGAGGCAAAAATTGGTTACAGAGAAGCAAAAGGGAGGGTGTGCCAAATTTTCTATAAAGTCCACACTGCCTAACCTCTCCATCGGATAAAGCAGTGAATTGTTGATTCCGGTTCAAGGGGTATATCAACAATTGGTGGGAGGTCGTGAATCCTTGGATCACGCCAGATTCTTCATCAGCCGGAGCAGTTGCAGTGTACGTGTTCAGATTAACAACAGCAATGGAGCAAGGTATACTTTTCCGCATTTTGTTACTTTGTCCATTGATTCGATTAAACGGTCCTATTCAGGGATTTATTAAATTAAATCCAACATTTCAGTCACGGTGCAGGTTCTTCGGGTACCTCCCCTGTGATCAATACCGTCACCTCCAGTGGCAGTGCTTCATTTGGCACGTTTGGTTCTGTCGCCTCTTCTTCCAGCATGATGTCTAGTTCTGCTCTTCCTTTCGGTGCTTCGTCTTCCTTGTCTGAATTCAGTGTAGCTGGTAGCGGTGGTGCTACTTCTAGCACGTCTGAGATCAGTTGGCAAACTCCAAAGGACCCCTCCTTTGGTAACACATTTGGTTCATCACCTTCAACTGGGTTTGCCTTCGGAGCATCTTCCACTTCGGGAGCATCAACTACTACTGCCCCTGGTTCTGGATTCGCCTTTGGAGCATCTTCCTCTTCTGGAACATCAACTTCTACCACCCCTAGTTCTGTGTTCGCCTTTGGAGCTTCTTCCACTTCTGGAGCATTAACCACTAGTACTACCCCTAGTCCTGTGTTTGCCTTTGGCGCATCGACTTCTACCCCTGGTCCTCTTTCTTCATTTTCCACCTCATCCTCAACTCCTCTTTTCCCCACACCATCCGTTTTCGCAAATCCGCCTTCTACCTTTGCTGCTACTGGAAATAATGGTCGGACGAATACAGAAGACAGCATGGCTGAGGATCCTATGCAATCATCCCCTGATTCGAGTTTACCTGGTTTTACTCAATCAACCTTTGGTTCTGCGCCTGGTTTTACTCAACCACCTTTTGGGGCGGCTCCTAGCTTTACGCCACAACCCGTACCACCACCTGCTTCTGGCTTTCAATTTGCTTCCGCAGCTCCACAATCAGCATCCCCATTTCAGTTTGGTGCCCCGAAAATACAAGGTGATATGCAAAACAATCCTGTTCAAGGATCAGGTGTTGGAATTTACATAGTAAATCTGTTGCCCGAGGATCGCTTAAGAGAACACAGAAGCAAAGTAAATAAATGCGGAAGTGTACCTTGCTCCGTTGGTTAACGCTGTAAGGGTTCTGACACGTTCTGACACGCGTGACAACTGTGTCTTCCAAGGGATTCCACGAACCCACCAGTTGTTGAATCCACTAATGAAATATCAACAACTACCACTACTATTCCGATGGAGAGAATAGATAGTGTGTTTTCTTCTTGAAAGTGTTTTCTAAATATATATAAAATATATATATGTATGTACGCTCTGTATTAGCAAAGTAAAGAAAACTTTGCAAATGTGCAAAGCAATGAAAAGAGCTAAAGAGCTCCTGAATGCTTGCAAATGAAGATTCTGAATTTTTTTTTTTTTTTTTTTTTTTGCAAAAGAAAGCAACGAAATGGCTCCTACCAGCTTCTTTGTCCCACACCTTCCATATATATATATACAATGGAAAGCAAATTGAAACGTTTTTGCATCAAATGCAAAAATTCAATTGTTGCTTATTCAATTGCTAAAAAAACGTTCTTTATTCAATTTCCATCAATATTGCCGAAACTTAATATGAACGTTTCAATGAAACGTTTTCTTAATAAATATGAAACGGCAATTTTTAATATATATAATAAATTATATATATTAAATAGATTACTTAAAACACTTCGAGAAGAATACTCGTGGGTTCTTGTCCCTCAGGGACCAGATGTCATTAATAATACGGTCTCGACTTTACGAGTCCTACCATCAAGGACTGTAACCGTATGACTGTCTACACATTTAGTGGTCCATTCAGATTACACTGTATCCACTAATATACCGAAGTGATCACTTAATGTGTGGATACGTACAAATATTACGTAACATTAGTAACATATAATAGATAACATACATAAGTCCACATATATTTGATATGTAACTTAAGTCACACGTGTCGTGCACTACACGTATGAGCATATCAAATCCAACAATCTCCCACTTGGACTATGTATGTTTATGTTACTTGTTTGAGCTCCTTTACTTAATGGCCAATAGTGTAATCAACTTAGTCCGGTCCACTCAGTCAATGCCAATAAAAGAAACAAGCAGTACGTCGCCACACTTATGAGTGACGGGTCCCGAATCATGAATCATGATACCAACATTAACTGAATGACATGGATGCTAGAATGGATGTGTAGTGTGGAAATTACATGATATGTGATCATACATGCCAATTTCCAACTTGGTCCTACTTAATGAGATCGACAGAATTCAGAATGAAAGTCGCAAATAATGTACAATCCTGAAAACTGCAGTACAACTGAAACTGTAGTGTACATTATAATGAATGTCTGAAACAATATTCTTTATTGAGCACTACAAAATGTAATCAACAGGCTCCCACTAAAGCTGAATATCTTTGGCTGTACCAATACCCATACGAGCCAATGCATGTGAAACACCATAGGTATTACCCCTTTGGTTAAGGGATCAGCCACCATAAGATTTGTGCCTATGTGCTCAATGTAAATCAGACCATTCTGAATTATCTCTTTAATGACCAGATACTTGATGTCTATGTGTTTCGACTTAGACGAACTCTGGTTGTTATTTGAATATAGCACCACAGAGATATTGTCACAATAGACTTACAGAGGTCTCTGAATAGTCTCTACAATACGCAGTTCTGTGATAAAGTTGCAAAGCCATATCGCTTGACTGGAAGCATGGTAGCATGATACATACTCAGCTTCCACGGTAGATGATGCAACTAGCGATTGCTTTACACTTTTCCATGAGATAGCACCTCCTGCCAGCAAGAAGATGTAGCTGCTAGTGGACTTCATGCTATCTTCACATCCACCAAAAAATCGGAATCTGTGTACCCAATGATCTCCAACTTTTTAGATTTCCGATACGTCAGTATATGGTGTTTTGTTCTTTGTGGTACACACACTCGTCAGCCTGATTTACCTCAAAACCGAATGAGGTAATGACTTGTGCGAACTTAAAATACCACTATCGAGACGCCTGCTTTAGTTTATAAATAGATTTCTTAAGTCGACAAACCATTCCTTTTTTTTATCTCCCACTTCAAAACGAGGTGGTTGAATCATGTATATAGTTTAGTTGATGTCACCATTTAGAAAAGAAGCTTTAACATCCATTTGATGTAACTCAAGACGAAAGGATCGTCTTAGCCGTACATGTTCTTGAGATATTGATGGTTCCTCAACTGCATCAGTAGTTCCTCGTCCATCAGAAACAATTTCCATAGGTTCATGCGGACCAGAACTACTAGGGATTAGATCGTTAGATGCGTGTGTCCTTAGTAGAATCTCACCAATGATTGGTTCGATTCGCATATTTACACCATCAGAACGATCTTCTTCAAATTCAGTGATCTGTTGATGCAAACCATTTCCCCCCGGAACCAAGATATCCTCAAAGAACTGTGCTGAATTTGTCTCAAATGTAGTTCTGCTAGTGGGATCATAAAATTTGTACCACCATGAAAAAAAAAACAAAGAACAAAGCAACACATAAGTCAATATCAACTGCAATATAACTTAAGTACAAATCAAGTATAGAACACTTCCATCTCCCAAAAATTTTTCAATGTTAAGTGCTCTTTGGAGTCTCCTTAACATTGTCCAACAATTGGGGTGTAGAAATTGATGCAACGATACACCATACGTAAAGTAGTCACCTTCCTTTGGGCCGATGAACTAGTCACGTATTCATTATTATCGCCGGACTTTTTCAATTACTACGATGTGATATATGTGACTTCGACAACTACGTCTTCCTTTGGGCCGACTAATAGCTGTGCGAAGCACATACACACCTGTCACAAACTTAACAATTGCACATGCGATGATATGATTGCCGCACTTTAAGGGGATCATATTAAAGCCATACATTTGCTAAGATGCGTATCCTTATGGTTCTATACACAATTGCAGTTTCAACTAACATGAAGATTTATGTTTGACCGTAATGTATGCATCCAGACATACGCCTGCTTGAACCCTTGCATTTTCTTCAAATTTTGAGACGCCACTGAAATTCTCAAAATCAAGAAAATAACGCCTCATTGATAATTCTTAAGATCAATGAAGATTTATCAATCAATGCAGCTTGTGACATAACCGAATGATGAAACTTCATGAATGTCCAAAGTGAACCGATTTGGCAATACTCAGTAATCTAGACAGTATTGCCATTGCACACAATTCTCAGGCCACCGGTAGAGTCACTATCCGTAGAAGGTCTCGCTTAAGTACCGGTTTTCTAAGACAGAACCATGTGCACGGAGTATTTATCATAACTTCATTATTCATCTATCACAAGCAAATATATTTGATTGAAATGATTCACAAAATGGGTTCATGTTGGTCAAACCGTCCAGTGCAAAATAATTTCTGAAATCTTGAAATGCAGCACAAAAGAAAACTTCAGCAAGTAAAGAAAGTTCCAGCAAAGAATCTTGAAAGCAACGACAGAAAGTTTCAGCAAAGTGATATTTTCCTTATCCCACTTTCACACTTTTCAGCTTTGCATTTGCTTTACATTTATAGTGGGAAATGTAGAAATTTCATTACTACTGAAACATTTGAAGCATCAATACATTATTGCATTTCCGCTCCATTTGAATGAAATGAATATTTCCATTACATATTTTGATTCTTTAATAAATATGTAACGGAAAAACATAATTATCAATATAATACTACTAAACACTTGCAAAGCATGTTGCACATATTAAACGGCAAACATATATATATTAAACAAATGTATGAATGCATTTGCATTATGAACATGTGAAAACATTTCTCCAAATAAATTATTGCCATGAATTTAAACGTTTTGATAAAACGTTTTGCAATAATTAATTCTAACCGTTTCACATTAATATATAAATGCAATATTGTACTATGATTTGTATCACATTAGCATATTAGTACAATATCAAACATTACAATATTAATATATGCAAATATGTAGCGTTCGATATGCAAATGCAATGCATCAGAATGTAATTCCATGTTTGCAAATGCTTCTGAATTTCTTCTAAATTTTGCAAACATACTGAGCGACAAATAAAGACTTCATCAATATAAATATGCAAAGAAAGAAATAGGACGCAGCAACAAAATGCAAAGCAAACTTTGCAAATGCATGCGTAGCCAGCAAAATGCAATGAAATGAAAGTTAACCAAATATTTTAACCTTGTGAGCTTTTTCAAATGAACTTCTTAAAATGCAAAGCAAAGTAACGGAAAAAAATTATGCAAGACAAAAACTCTATTTGTCCCACACCATCATTCTAATGCATTAGAAAGCCTCACGGCTTTTATCTTAATCAAAAGAGAGAATTTCTTTTCACCATATTATAATTTGGTGTACGAAATTCAGATTCTAATGATAATGAAAATATCTCTAGACTTCATGGAAATAAGAAAACAACACTTTGCTTGGTACAAATTAAGGTGAATTTTAGACTAGAATTGCTAAAGAATTGCTCTCCTACATTTCACCTTCATTTCATGTAAAACATGAAATTCCAGGCACTGTATGCTTTGAGAGTGACAAAAAAACATCCAATCAAGTGTCTAATTGTCCGCAAGCAATGTAAAATATGTAATTGTCCACCGTGCATGAATGTTTGCATTGTGCTAAACATATAAAATATGTACTTACTTTGATAACATATGTATATATCAGCACATGAAAATACGTTTACATATTGTAAACAATACAGCGTCGTGTTCTCATTAAGCAAGCTCTGATACCACTTGTTGGAATTTACATAGTAAATCCGTTGCCCGAGGATCGCTTAAGAGAACACAGAAGCAAAGTAAATAAATGCGGAAGTGTACCTTGCTCCGTTGGTTAACGCTGTAAGGGTTCTGACACGCGTGACAACTGTGTCTTCCAAGGGATTCCACGAACCCACCAGTTGTTGAATCCACTAATGAAATATCAACAACTACCACTACTATTCCGATGGAGAGAATAGATAGTGTGTTTTCTTCTTGAAAGTGTTTTCTAAATATATATATAAAATATATATATGTATGTACGCTCTGTATTAGCAAAGTAAAGAAAACTTTGCAAATGTGCAAAGCAATGAAAAGAGCTAAAGAGCTCCTGAATGCTTGCAAATGAAGATTCTGAATTTTTTTTTTTTTTTTTTTTTTTTTTTTTTTGCAAAAGAAAGCAACGAAATGGCTCCTACCAGCTTCTTTGTCCCACACCTTCCATATATATATATACAATGGAAAGCAAATTGAAACGTTTTTGCATCAAATGCAAAAATTCAATTGTTGCTTATTCAATTGCTAAAAAAACGTTCTTTATTCAATTTCCATCAATATTGCCGAAACTTAATATGAACGTTTCAATGAAACGTTTTCTTAATAAATATGAAACGGCAATTTTTAATATATATAATAAATTATATATATTAAATAGATTACTTAAAACACTTCGAGAAGAATACTCGTGGGTTCTTGTCCCTCAGGGACCAGATGTCATTAATAATACGGTCTCGACTTTACGAGTCCTACCATCAAGGACTGTAACCGTATGACTGTCTACACATTTAGTGGTTCATTCAGATTACACTGTATCCACTAATATACCGAAGTGATCACTTAATGTGTGGATACGTACAAATATTACGTAACATTAGTAACATATAATAGATAACATACATAAGTCCACATATATTTGATATGTAACTTAAGTCACACGTGTCGTGCACTACACGTATGAGCATATCAAATCCAACATCAGGTAGTTTCAATTTTAATGCTGGAGGGAACTTCTCGTTGGGGAGTTTTAGCGGAGAAGACAAGTCGGCAAGAAGAAGTGTCAGAGTAAGTAAAAATCGACATAGGAAGAAGTGAGTACACAGTAAATCTGCATTTTCCGAGCTGGAAAATTGCAAACTCTAATACAAATAGAAAAGTAACGACTAAATAGTAAAGGCAGGCAATTAGATATCTTTTCGCCAGTGAAAGATAAACACATATGGCAGAACTCTTCTAAACACAAACTTTGAACTGATGTAACATTCTTCATTACTTGCGCGTATCTTGATGGACTAGATTGTAGATATTATGATGTCTAAGGGTTATTTAATACTTATATATTTTGTGGAAACCTTTTTTCTGGGTTGTCTTTATGAAATGTTGTGTGTTCTTTTGTTTTTTCTTTTTGCACGTTTCCATTTCCAATGAAGTTAAAGAAAACATTATTGATTTTGGAATATGATGGAATAAAGTAAATTGATTTTTTAAATTAGCTACGCTTCTTATATTGTGAAGTAGCAGTTGGTCGATACAGCTTGACGCAATTTTCATTATGGGTCATCGGAAAGTAACCTCTCTATGTTTCCAACATATGGATATGGTTGCGTACATCCGACCCTCTCATACTTTGACATTAGTGAGAGTCTCTAAATCAATGGGGTAATGTTGTTGTTTTTTTCTTTGAAAAATAATACCGAAATTGTTGATGCAATGATGCAACTGTCACCGGTGCTGCGTTGGATTGTAAATTTTCATTGAAATTAATTTACAAAATTAGCAATTTTATGGCACTTTTCAAATATTACGTGATGATAAAAGTATGTCCTATTATTCTTGCTATTTTAATATCGAAAGTTTTCTATTTATGGTTAATAAAATCCCTTTACTAGTATATATTCATATTATTGTGTTATCTATATAGGTACATATAGAGTCGGAGGTCTCATTGGAAGCAAACTCTCTATCCCTTGGAATGGAAGTATTGTTTGTCTGACTTCCACCCTCCTCAGGCCTTAACGATAGCTTGATGTCGTTGGAATGTACTGGGTATGTTGGTTGTTGTTGATGATAAAAGTATGTTCTATTATGTTGTTGATAAAAGTATTTTAAACCAATCTATTGAAGCACGATGAGGCTTTGAATCATATTATCTGATGCTTCTTACCTCTATCCTTTTCCATCTATGCAAATTTGAAAAGTTTACTTATGTTAATCATTGATTAATTGAATAATGTGCAGAGAAGCTGAAGGGGTATATGCTTAAGTTGGTTTTGGCAGCAACGAGAGTGGGAAACATACGACAATATATGTTTTTCCTTTTTGTAATTGTTATCATTGTTACAACGGATAAGGTTGCTGTTAAGATTGTCGTTTTGAATCATGGAAACAACTTTTGTATAAGTATGGAATAAGAATGCATACATCAAATCGTAAAGTAATACGGCCTCTTTTTAGACACCGTACGAATGCGATAACATAATGCACCGAAAATATCATTTTATGGTTGATAAACCAGAATTAATCGTCTGTTAGTCAACAACGGTCAACAGTATAACTCATGCAGTTCAGCATCCAAGTATTGCTGTTCAGCCGTAATTGCACTTCGGCTGTGCCCTATGACATCCTTTTTTCACTATCGAAGAATAGGCCAAGGATTGCACTTCGGCACCTAACTTCAACCGCAGCTTCAACCTGAGTGTTACGCTCCAGATCACTTCGGCCAGATTCAATATTGCACTTCGGCAAAGCCTGGTTTTGCACTTCGGCGAAGGAGTCAAGCACATCATCACATCGTAGAGCCATCAGGCAGAAGTACAGTTCAAAGAAAGAGTGCACGTCTGGCTATTTAGCCTGTACACGCCAAAGTCACTTCAGCCGACCTACTAGTCACATCAGCCGGCTTACCGGTCACATCAGCAGACCTACTGCACTATAGGTCTTCTGTCCCAAGCAAACATCTTACTCGTTATCAGAAGCCAATGGCGGGAAAAAACCAATAAAAGCAAGCCAAGGCAGACCAGAAAGGGGATCCAAAAATCTATTCTTCAGACAACTTGGAGCTAATACACTGAACTTTCTCTTCGGCTAAGACCTCTGAGAATTTTCTAACTTCATACATTAAACTATATTCTCAGTGAGAAATGGCCTAAACTGACTTGAGCGTCGGAGAGTTTTACTCGAGGTCATCCCCCGGGACCTCTGATTTTTGCTTCCTTGTGGAGGACTTTCAGGAAGCTATTCCAGCTGCAATCTAGAAACCAGTTAACTACTCTTCAAGTTAACTGACGACGTTCATTTGAGGTCATCTTTGATCCTTGGTGAAGATCCGGCTTCATGTTATATAAATAGGCAGATGCTCCTTTCCATTATGGATAGCAATGGTATGCCCGATCATTGTGGGGATAATGGTAGATGCCCGGGACCACGTTACGATTCTTTCTTTTTCCTCTTTTGTGTTAAGTTTATTCAGGCTACAAAAGGATTTTTTTTTACTGAACGTGTCACAGCTTACTCCTCTTTTTTTTTTTCTTTTTGTTTTTTAAAGATGAAGAAACAATTCTATTTTCTCTCCTATTTACTACGGCGACGAAGAATCAAATTCTCACTATATTTCTTCCTTTTTCTACTTCTTCTTCCAAGTGCAATGGTGTTTGCTGAGTCCTCAACCAAAGGCAATCGATTGCAACGACACAATTGACTCGAGCGGCGCATATGGGCCACATGGTTGACGATTTTGACGGGGTCAGATCACAAGAGGTAAATTTGTAGGTAAAATATGAGGTCTCCAATCATACGCTGCCACGTGTACAAAAAGGACAAATGTTTAAAGTTTTTTTTGTTTTTTTTTAAAAATAATAGATTGTACACGTGGCAGCGTGTGATTGGAGACCTCATATTTTACCTACAAATCTACCCCCTGTGATCTGACCCGATTTTGACGATAATGAATTTCAAACTCATTGGAAACTGGAAGGGCTCCGTTAAATCAATTAAAATAAAGTTTTGCTTCTATGTAATTCAGATCTTCAAAATTCAAATTCTAGTAATCAAATTAGTGGGAGGCAAATTTGAAATTTGTAACTAATATATTTTTAGCCTGCATATTGGATTGGCATCGTCGTTTCATTAACCAATGGTTGTTGAAACTAATGAGTCATCAAGAAATAATAATGTCGAATCTTTTATCTAACCGTTAAAATTTAATTGGATGTTGAGTAACTATACGATGCCTAGTAGTTATACGAGGAACACCCTAAAAAAAAAGCTCAAAT